>MU192055.1:0-29645 GCA_016904865.1 Pissodes strobi
TATTATTCTACTGTCATGGCTAGTAGTTCGGGTTCTGACAATAATTGCTGTGGGGACATAAATTCAGTTGAAACTATTATTAAAAACAACTTTTCCTTATTGGATCTAAAAAAAATATATTGAAATAAGAGGGCTAGACCAAACTTGAGCGAAGAAAAAGGATGGTCGGTCTTTCACCAGACATTTTAACTACGAAATTTACGCTCGAAACAAATGGATATGTGGTGGATGTAAGGTAAGGAACTCCACAAACAGGTGAATGAAATTTCACTTTAAAAACTAGGAAACGGCAAAACCCTTTTTTGCCATCGAACCGATATATTTTTTAACGTTTTCGAACTTCTCATGATTATGATTTTTTTTTAACTTTATTGCTTTGTAGTTACAATAAACTGTTTTAATGGTTTACTCTTCTGGAATCGATAAGTATACCTACTTATTCATTTCTTTAAGTGCGCAACAACTGCCATTTAGGAGGGCGCCGAATTCTTGTTTTTTAAACGATTTTAACGCCTTGTGGGTAAAAATTAAGCGTGGCACCGCCAAAATTTTCGGCTGATGAAAATTCCTTTACACCCGGTGCACTCCCACTTACTAAACTCACGAGCCGCCACTGGTACATACTATTTCGGACATACAAGAAAAATTATTTGCTTCAAAATTAAATTTAAACTGATCTAATTTATCAATGTGTGCATTATTTCACCATACAATAGTAATCAGCATCCGAATCTCGTGTGACATACATTCAAGGAACAAAATACTCACCTCAACAAAATGCACTGTGCAACCAGTAACTCTAACACCGGCTTCCAATGCCTGTCTCTGCGCGTGCGTCCCTTTAAATAATGGCAGTAACGCAGGATGAACGTTGATCAGTCTCCCCCTCCAATTTTCGCAAAAGTCCACGCTGAGAATACGCATGAATCCTGCCAGACAAACAATCTCCACGCCAGAACTTGTTAGTTCTTTGTTCATTGCCATGTCAAAGTCTACACGGCTCTCGTAGTCTTTGTGTCTTAGAACCTACAAAAGTGGTATTTGATTGTAGTATTCTATAAAATATAAATGTTGATATTTTTTCGCTTCTTGTTTATAATACTCATTCGTTCCGTTTAATATTTGATAATATAATTCTAATATTAATATATTCTTTTTGTACAAATGTAATGCAAACTACCTCTATAGTCGCATAGTGCTTTGTCGTGGGCACTCAAATCAGAATGAATATATGGAAATGGTAATAAAAGAAAAGCTTGATTATTAACAATATACTGAATCATCTACTTTTAATGATTGTTGACATCTTACGGTAACTTTTGGATCTGCATATTAGTTTTGATTTCAAACCTCACTTACTAAACACCTGTATTGGCTTTTGTTGTTGTTTTTTGTTCTTTTTTTGGGATCGAGATCGCAACGTGATCGGACGTTTCTGGCTATACTCTATTTCGAAATGATGCGAAGTAATAAATAATTTTCTGATGGCTGATACATAGGCGTACACAATTACGTACATATACGTACATATTTTAAACGTTTACCTGTCCTAATACTCGGACTTTCCCAGCATTATATTTATCACACTTAGGTTTTTTTATTACTATTGTAAACATTCAAATTTGACGATTTTTTGTATGCATACCCTAAAGTTTAAGCAATTGTAATTTTTCAGTTATATTTGTTCTTCCGAAGAAGACACAGTGTGTTTGTTTCATTTCATAGTTTCAATTAAAATGGCTAATTCAGTTTTCTCTCCAGTGAAACGAGCGAGCAAATGTCCATTTTCTGTTAACGAAAAGAATATTATTCTTAATGTATATGACGCCCTCAAACATCAAAATCCTCTGTATAGCGTTGATACTGTGGTGGAAATGTGTTCGCAAATGACGGGTGTTTCAAAAACGTCGATATATAAATTAAGGTGTGAACGAAGAAGTGGAGCTGTAAAACCACCTATACCATCTTCAGGAAGAAAGACGGTGCCTATCGATGAAGACTACAAACTTATAATTAGAAGAACAGTACATTCCTTTTATTTTAATAAGGAAATACCAACCATCGACAAAATTTTAGGAGCCTTGAAGCAAGGCCAAAATATGTCTCCAACGATAAGCAGGAAGAAATTGTGGACAACTTTAAAACAAATGAATTTCAGCTGGGAAAAACAAAGCACAAAAATTGCTCCTAATCGAAAAAGATGAAATTATTGGCTGGAGGAGACATTACTTAAGACAGATAAAGCAGTTTCGAAGTCAGAATAGAAAGATTTATTATCTGGACGAGACATGGGCTTAATGAAGGATATACGGTTGGGAAGATTTGGCAAGACGAAAATATTTCAAGTTTTCGTCAAGCATTCTTAGAAGGCTGGTCCACCGGACTAAAACCACCATCTGGGAAAGGAAAGCGACTGATTATTACACACCTTGGAAGTGTTGATGGTTTTGTTGAGGGCGGTTTGTTAATGTTTGAGTCAAATCATTCTGGCGATTACCATGAAGACATGAATGGCGATGTGTTCGAAGAATATTTTGAACAAATGCTAGATCTCATTCCACCTAATTCTGTGATAGTGATGGACAATGCGAGTTATCATTCCAGAAAAGTTGACAGAATACCAACTAATTCATGGAGAAAAGCGGTTATTATTCAGTGGTTTAGACAGAATAACATACCATTTGATGAAAGTATGGTGAAAAAGGAACTGTTGTCCATAGTGTCCTCAAATAAAGCTCGTTTCACCGAGTATGTAGTTGACAAAATTGCACAGAAACGAAATATTACTATTCTTCGTCTGCCTTCGTATCATTGCGAATTAAATCCCATTGAACTTGTTTGGGCCCAAGTAAAAAGTTATGTAGCAAGGAGAAACACGACGTTTAAAATGAATGATGTTAAAATTATCTTCGAGGAATCTTTAAAAAATGTCGATTCTGAAAAATGGCGTAAGTGTATTGAGCATGTTATAAAAGAAGAAGGAAAAATGTGGAAACTAGACCATTTAATTGACCTAATTGTAGAGCCTTTAATTATATCCTTGGAACATGACGAAGATTCGACGGATTTTTCTGACGACGAAAATGATATACCATAGTTCTCTAAATAACTGTTTACACAAAATCGCAATTCATATACCTTATTATATAAATATTATATGTGATAAAATGTTACAGCAATACTAACTGTTTTTGAATAAATAAGTGAATAAATTAAAGTATTTAGGTAAAACACAGGTATTTTAAATTAAATACCCAAACGTACGCTACTGCAGGTAGAAAATGGCCCCTTTGCTAATAAAGCCTATTGTTTGCAGCGGGATTGCCATACAAAACAGGGTGGAATGGTTAAAATATAATACAGCAGGCTATAACAGCTGTAGCTAAATATTTAGAAATCACAAAAATTTATTTGACCACTCTGTTAGCCTTTTGCATTTATAAGTAGGTTTTATTACTCCGCACCATTTCGAAATAGAGTATATAGAGTTTTTTTTTAACAAATTTACAAACAAATTCCTTTGTGAAAGTGCACACATCTATAAAACAATACACATTAATAACTCAGAACTTTTAACCTAGGCTCCACCTTGATTGTAACCATATTTTTTTCTGTTGCTTTTTGTTTCTCGGTCAGGTTTTTTTCTAGACCAGATATTTGATTACAAGGTGTGTCAATAACCGGCACGTGGATAGTTGAATTGAGGAATCTCCATAGCGGAAAGTAGTAATTCTAATCATAACCATGAAAAATATATTTTTAAATACCAAAAAAATTCACTAGGACCATTTTAGGTAGTAGTTCAAGGACCAAAAAATAAAAATATAGGCAATCTACATCCAATGTCTTTAGCTAAAATGCTGTTTGAGCTTAAATAAAGGGATTTAAAAGGGCAAAGAAAAAATTAAAAACAAAATTACTGTTGAATTTAATATACCGGAATCAGCAAACAAATTTATAAAAAAATACGGAATATATTAACACTCATAAGGCTGACCCCCCTTAAAGGCCCAGTGGGGTGTAATTGCACCCCATAAAAATCTGGTCAATATTTAGCATATTTTGTAAATTCGATTAAGCAAAGCATTAAAAAAGGCATTATGAACTGTTAAAATAATTTTATTTAACTTATGAAAGCAAACAAAGGTCAGATAAAGATATAGTTCTAATTACTACATTGGTGACAATTTCTTTGAGTGACCTGAACAAACAAATTTTTGGCATTTCACGCATTTACTTCGAGATTTTCGGTCCTTTGTTCTTTCACAAATATGGCAGCGACCCTGAGATCTTTCTAAATGATGACCTGGAACTGTTTCTGATAGTTCAGGGAAAACTCGCTTGATATGTTCCTTTACAGAAGATTGCACACCTGCTCTGCTGTAGCGTTGTATTACGTGTTCCCTCATAAGTTCTTTTCCGAAAGTTAACAAAAATTTTCTTCTCCCATCGAGATGTCCATCCATATATCCAGGATTTTTCAACATCCAAATTTTAAAAACATTTATACCCGCTATATCAAGCATGTGAAAAAAAAATTGCCACAGGCCACCTATTACTTTTCCTGTGTGTGGAATACTGACCAACCATTTTGTCAATTATGTCCACAGCTGCTTTTGGCTCATAATGTAGAACGATATCGGGCTTGTAATCATCTTCCTCTCCATTTACCTTATCGTCGTAATGCTCACTCGATAACAAGATAACTGCCCGATTTTTCTTTGTTGTATAAGAGGCAAGAGTTCGTTCTCTTCTAAATGCGAAAAATTATGAAAAGATCGGTTTATTTGTTGACGGAAGTAGTTCTTTTGGTATACATTTTTTATTCTTGCGAAGTATTCCACAAATCGTAGGGCTCTTCTCTGACAATTTGTCAGCTAGCTGAAGACGTGAAGAAGTTGTCAAAAGTAATTCCATATCCAGGACCCAAGTGAGCGACCAAATCCAAAACTACTCGTTCTTGATTTATTTCTCGAACATTGTTTTGTTTACCTAAAACAAAATATTACTTACAAAATACGAGAATATATATGTATTTGACAAATTTTACCTAAATATTGATCGTATAGAACTTGCCACTGTCTACTAGAGCCCAAATCTTGATGCCATATTTGGCCGGCTTGCTTTTCATGTAAACTCGAAAAGGCGCTCTTCCTCTAAATGGAACTATTGTTCATGTATACAAAGTTGAGGACCGGGATTTAAAGCCCTCTGGGTACAAATTTTTCAAAAATGGGTTAGTCGAATTCCAATAATCGTGAAAATGTTTGGCTTTTCGGTTTGTTTCTTGAACAATAATATCCAAAATATCTGGCGAAAAGAACAAAGTGAATGTCTCCTTCATAGTATGGACACCGGAACTGAAAAGAGGGATTTTTTTTATTATATTTCTTGCAGAAGTTCTCACTGTATTCATAGGAATTTTGGACCACTCTAAACCATCTCTTGACGTGTAAACAGGAATGCAACCCACGTAAATATCTGTTTCAGTTATAGCAGCATCTAGTTCTCATCGGCTATTTCTTCTGATTCCGAAACATGATCGTCGTACTCTTCGTCGCTTGCTTCCCCTTCATCTAAAAATCTGCCGTATTCTGGATCATCATTTTCTAACAGAAAATTCAACTCGTTATCGTTGAGGTCATGGTCATCGCGAAACCTTGGAAAAGCACTCATCTTGGACTACAGAGCATCGTAAACAACTGCAATTATCGAATAATATTGCAACAGATCTTTTCCAATGAATATGTGTGATAACGCCTGCTCTAAAATGAAGCGCACGACCGCCGAAACAATAAGTGATCCGCTGTAATAAGGCCCAGCTATAAGCAACTATGATTGGCGGGCCCAAGGCCGAACGTTTGTAGCGCAATCTAAAAGAATTCCTTTGAACAGTTCCTGAAATGTCGAAACTTTAACAGGCCAAACTAACCCACATCAAATTTTTTGTTATAATTTTAGCCAAAATATTTTAAATAATTAGTTATTGCTATTAGTAGTTTTATGAACGATACATGAACAGCTACTGAGAAGGCCAAATCTGGGTTGTACTTAAAAACATTTATATACGGCAAAAACGGTGTTTGGGGCGCATTTGTCCCCCGGCTGGCCTTATGAGTGTTAATAAGGGGTAGAACATATATATTCCAGAGCATAACGTATATTGTAAAGATATTGCACGAGGGGCCTGTAGGGATTTCACTAATGAAGAAATAATCAGACACACCAAATCAGTAACAGACATTTTTAAGGTTAAAAGGTTTCACAGAATAAATATGACAAAACTGTAGATTATATGCCTAAGGTTACATGTCTCTTCGTCTTCAAGTGGGAAAACTATCCCTAGGAAAGTTAATACATATGGTCTACAAAGAAGAGTAGAGCCATACCTTATGCCTGTTACTAAATGGTACCAATGTTTATTATATGGCCATACTAAGAAACAATGCAGAGGTACAGAAAAATGTCAAAAATGCGGTACTTTGGCCCACTAGGGGCCTTGTGCATGCCGATGCGAAAGTGTGCTACATGAAACTAATTGTAAGTTAGGAATAAAATGTATAAATTGTGATAGCTTGAACACTTCGATTAATAAACAATGCCCCCCCAGAATTATTTAGACGACAGCAGATTAGAATTTATATGTCGCTAGATAGTTTATCATATTTTGAGGCAAATGAATAGGTGCCAAAAATTAAGAAAGACAGAGGTTTTATACATCATACTCACGATTGCCCAAGTTTAAAAAACAAAAACAATAACTCTATACCAAATTTTACTCTAATATCTCAGAACCGAGAAATGTTTAATGAAATGAAAAAAAGAGAAAAAATAAAATTACATCAATCTTATAGTGGAAAAGCTTCCAAAGTGAACAAAAAAAAACATTGTTTCCCCAATCCTTGGTTTTAATAAAGAGAGCAACCTAATACCTCTTTCCGCAATCCACAAGAACAAATGTTGCGGGACCTTTGTCTCGAACAAATAAATCGCCAATAACAGTGATCTCCCAATCCTCTAATGGGGACATTCGATATGGGAAGGAAAGTTCCGCAGTAAAGACTAGAGAAATAAATTAAATAGGCAGAAAAAGTGTCTCACTTGAAGACGTTCAGGAGACCCGGCCATCCAGAAGCGAAAAAGAAACCTTAGAACCCAAGACAGATACCGCAAAAAAGGAAGGAAGGAAACAACAGAAAAAGGGAAAAATAGCGAAGATACATCATACTTGGGAAACTGATATTAGTGAAAACCAAGAATTAATAAATACGGAAGAAATTGAAAACCTGGGTTCATGTTCAGAGACTGATAGTGGTGAAACAGAAGAAAAATACTTTGTGACTGTAGAGCTCAAGACTGTAAAGAATATTCCCAAAAACGTTGTAGCCCAAATTGTTACTACAATGTGCTCTTGAGGGAGCATGCTAAAATTCCAAATGACGTTGCTTTTCCCTGGCTTAAGGAGAACACTTTAATGAAAAAAAAAAAATTGAGCAAAAATTGCCAAAGTCGATCTTCCCAAAGAGGCAAGCAATAAAATTCCCAGGTTTAAAGTTGTAAATACTTAAAATCCGCCTTTTGTTTGTATTAAGATGTTTAAATTTACGTTCAATTCACCGCTGTTAAGCAGAGTATTAAGTTTAACAACCTTTGAAATTTTTGTCTCAAGAAAAAAGGGATTAATTTTATTTATATCCCATAATGTTCACTAGGTTCCAAAGAGTAGTATACCTACTTTTTTTTCTTTAAGTAGTGGCCAAGAATCGAGCAAGTTTGTCGGCAGTTTCATCAAGTCGCCCCATTGTACGGTACACATAAAAACCATACACGTGGCACAAACTATGTGTACGCTCATTGAAGAAGCACAGGTGAGACCATGTTTTTCTATCGATTTTTTAGCGTCTTAGCTAAACTGCTGGACACACGAAACGGATCACTGAAATTTTTAGTGCAACTTTGAAGCAGAGTATCTTCCAAATTAAAAGAGATATTGAAATGCGGTTTTCAACACTTTATTGAGCGTTTCACCTTCATTTAGCTGGTCTTAGCTCAATACTATAGTTTTACAAGAAATGCCGTATACAGGGCGTAATTCAAAATGCTTGCAATTTTGCAAAATTTTGTTTCTTCCGAGAATCCAGGATATTTGTTTTAAAAGTTTGTTCGTTACATTACTTTGATCTATGGACAAATATTAAAAAAAAAATTAAAGTTTTTTTGATAGCTGTCCTAGTTATAGAGATTTATTTTTTTTCTTGAAAAGTAGTCATATTTTTACATACTCGTCTATACATTTTCAATGAACGGTTGAATAACTTCGTTCCTGCCCAAATTCGATATGATAGACATGCCTTTAGCTTTTGCAATGTCTAAAGAATATTTGTATTATACAGGGTGTGATAGAAATTAGTTAAGAGATTTATGGCAAAATTTACTATTTTCTCTAAAATTTTATTGAGTAGTTTTTTGAATGCTTCATTAGATCAAATCAAATAGGAATTTAAAAATTTTCAAGCAATTTATCGAAATGTTTATTGATTTGCCCCAGACGATTTTTTTAAATTTTAGGCGTGCATCTTTATTTTTCAAATTAATGCTGGTTATTTGAACCCATAAATTAAACAAAGGATGAGGAATAAATAAGTAAGTATAGGATTCTACATAACACCTAATCATATCTAATTACTATTTCTTAATTTTTTTCCTAATATTCAAGTCTGTTTACCAATTAAGTTTCTGTTGAAATAACAATTAATGCGGTATACAAGGACGGCCTGCATATTTTCTAGGAAAAATAAGTTTAAAATCGTTAATCGAAATTCAATAATGCCTTTATTGCGTTTCCATGGAAAACACCTGCTACCTTTTGATGTCATTAAATTCTTGACAGCTATATTTTCTAGTCATATTTTATAAGCATAAAAGATCTTCAAAATGCCCAGGTTAAGTCCAAGAGAAATGGTAAACTGTACTCGCCTGTTAAATAATGGAATGTCTCAACGGACCATTGCAGACATTTATGGTGTAAGTCAACGTGCGATTTCTGAACTGCAACATCGCTTTAATGAGACAGGGAGTGTCACTTATCGTTGGAGGGCCTCGGAAGGGCCTCAATAAAAGATATCTTTACGGGAGGAAAGAATTTTACTTAAACATGTACACAGAAACCCAACACACAGGTGACGATAATTAAATAAGGACTTTAGGCAACAAACAGAAGCTATAGTCTTCAACCGCACAATAAGAAGACCTTTAAATGGTAATAATCTAAGGTACATGAATTTTTTTTATGGCAGTGGCACACACACTAAAGGGAGATCCTATGGCGAGCGGTATGTGTGCAATGATGTTGATTGACACGGTTCTTGAATATTTGTAGGTTGTAATTAGTAGGAAACAGATGTCCTGGAAGTGAGTTCCACAGTGATGCAGTGCGCCAGACAAAGGAGTTCTGGTAAAGCGATGTTCTAGGTGTTTCCAGTTGTACGACGAACTGGTGCGCTCCTGCCGTCTGTCGGGACTGTCTGACAGGAGTCGACAGGGACGGGATGATGCGGGCCAAATCCTGGGAACATCTGCCGTGAAAGTATCTGTAAAACAGAGACATATCGGCCACATGTCTGCGATGTTTCAGACTATCCAGATTCCGGGTCAACTTCGGATCCCCGACGAGACGCACAGCCCTCTTCTGAATGGAATCCAGCAGCTTTAGGGTATGCTTTGGTGCGGCACCCCAGATATGTGAGCAATATTCTAAGCACGGTCTTATTTGCGCTTTGTACAGCAAGAGCAACTGCTGTGGTGTATAGAGGTTTTTGTTGCGACAGCGCACCAAGCTTCTGGGAGGCTGATTTTGCGATGTTATCAACATGGTCATGTTGCTGTTGACCGAGACACCCAGCAGCCCGATTGACGAGGATGAAGGAATGGTCGATCCTGCCATAATGATCTCAGGGCCCGCTGTATTGACCCTCTTAGTAAACGTTGCTGCTTGGGTCTTTGCTGCATTGAACTGGACCAAATTTCGGTCACCCCAAGTTTGAACTTTCTCCAGGTCTTGATTAATTGCGGTAATCTGCTCCTGTCTGCGGTGATGAGTCTCAGTCGCTGGTAAGGGTTTTTCTGATCTAAAGTGGGAGACAAGGGTACTGTCATCTGCAAAACTGTAAACAGGATTATTCGTTTCGATCAGCAGGTCATTAATATAGATGAGGAACAGAGTTGGTGAAAGTATTGCGCCCTGAGGCACGCCCGCGTTGATGGTGAATGTGTCCGAGATGTGTCCATCGACTGCAACGTGTAGGGATCGATTTTTAAGGAAACTGGCCAGCCAGCTGCAGAATATCACGGTGAGAAAACTTGACTTCTGCCATGGTAGTGTTGATGTTCGGTATGGTGGGGAGAGTCTTGCCTTGGGGCACGTCTAAGGTAGAGTGCGATGAAAACATTTTGGCGAGCATGTTTGCTTTTTCCTTGGCTGTAGTCACCGTGATGCCACGTTCGTCCGTCAAAGGCGGAAGAGACGTTTTTGTAAAGTTGTTACTTACTGCCTTTGCTACCGACCAGAAATTCCTGGAACCACTGGGACATTGCAAAAGTTTATTCCTGATCCTTTGATTGTGTTTGTCCTTAGTTTCTTCGATCACACGCTTGCACTCGTTTCTCGCTTCGATAAAATAACTGCGATTTTCAGCGGTCTGATTTTGCTGCCGTGGTATTAATTTGTGTTTACCGTGGTATTAATTTGTCATTGAAACAATTTCTATAATTTGCTATTAAAACAATTCCTATAATGTCATGTCTAAATATGTACTTATTTTAGGGCACAGCGTCGCGCAAAATGTGTGAGACTGCTACCACGGCATCGGGTAGCTCATCTAGAGTGGGTGCAGAATCACTTACAATGGACGGTAGATGACTGGAGAAATTGCATGTACGCCGACGATTCAACCTATACAATCCTGATGGTAGAATTTTGGCATGGAGAGAGCCAAATGCCAGGTACCAAGAAAATAATATGGCACCTCAGGAAGCGTTTGGGGAGGAGAGGTTAACATATGGGCAGGAGTGATATGGAAGGGTAAGACGGAATTGTAGGTGTCTTTGAAAACTGTAAATGCGCAACGATATAGAGATCACTGCATTTTGCCGTTAGTAGTACCATTCGCACAACATTTTGGGGAAATTTTCATTTTTATAGATGATAATACTAGACTACACCGCGCAAATAATGTGATAAATGCTCTGGAGGCCCTCAATATCATTAGAATGGACTGGCCAGGAAAATCACCGGATTTGAATATCATAGAACACGTGTGGTCTTATTTAAAAATCTTAGTTCAAACACGTCAAAATGCGCCACAAGCTTTAGAAGAACTGGCTCAGGCTATTCAAGAGGAATGAGAAAATATACCCTTGGCCTTGGAATATATAAATACATTAGTGTCTAGTATTCCCAACAGATGCCGAGCTATTTCAAATGTACGAAGGGGAGCCACTCGTTACTAAGCAAACTAAATTATTTAACAACTTCAGCATTAAAATTCATATTTAACTTAAATAAAATTGTGCTCGATTTCTCTATACTTTAGTTTTCCTTTACGTAATTACTAAAATAAAAGTTGTTGGATTTATTTTTAATTTAGATTTCGTGTATGTTTTTTAAATCATTAATTTTATTAAATAAAATAATTTCTTTTAAACATCCGCGTACAATTTAAAAAATCGTCTGGGCCAAATTAATAAACCTTTCGATAAATTGCTTGGAAATTCTTAAATTCCTATTTGATTTGATCTAATGAAGCACTCAAAAAATTACTCAATAAGATTTTGGAGAAAATAATAAATTTTGCCATAAATCTCTATTTATATAATTTCTATCACACCCTGTATAATACAAATATCCTGTAGACATTGCAAAAGCTAAAGGCATCTCTGCCATATCGAATTTGGGCAGGAACGAAGTTATTCAACTGTTCATTGAGAATGCATAGACGAGTATGTAAAAAATTACTAGTTTTCAAGAAAATAAATAAATCTCTAAAACTAGGACAGATATCAAAAAGCGCTCAAATTATTTTTTGATATTTGTCCATAGATCAAAGTAATATGACGAACGAACTTTTAAAACAAATATCCTAGATTCTCGAAAGAAACAAAATTTCGTAAAATTGCAAGCATTTTGAATTACACTCAATATAGTGTTGAAAACCACATTTCAATATCTCTTTTCATTTGGAAGATACTCTGCTTCAAAGTTGCACTAAAAATTTCAGTGATCCGTTTCATGTGTCCCGCAGTTTAGATTGGCCAATAGAATAATGAATAATGGAAACGTGCAGGCGGAAATGATAATTCATACGTTATCTATACTTCATATTTCATCTGAAATCTCATCAAGTTTTGTTGTTTTACTCACTTCTGAATCATTCGAGCGAATATTAAAATACCAATTCAATAACACAAACTAAACAGCTCAGATCTTAAAAGTAGCTGCTCAATACCATCATTTTTAAAAACTATAGTCAAGTGGCAACTCATTTTCAAAAAATCTTGATATTTAATTCAAACTTAAACTTTAACTTGGGAAACACTACACAACAAAGTATGAAAGTAAGATAGTACCATTAGAATGCCAACAGCTATTTATTTAACTAAACTCAAGTCAGCCTAGAAAATACTATTCAAGGGTAATGTTATAAAAGTGGTTTCTACGAAACCTATCATCAACCAATAATAATTTATTCACTAAGGGAGGAGATGAACTGCTGTGCATGTCACAGAACTAAACTGCCTTCATCTTGAAAATTTCATGATCCTGGATTAAAAACCCAAGTTTAGGAAATATTAACCAGTCTTATAAATTCCCCTAACGTCAACTTAGTTTTGATACAGATACAATAGTGTTAATAGTATAACTAATAGACCATATAGATTTTACTTGGTACCTAAACAATATAGCTTTTACTTGGTACATAAACGATATGGAATTCAACTGTTTTTCTTTATGTTTTGCGGATTTTCATAAAACTCAAGAAGTTTTGCAGTTATTTTATGAATTGCAAAATAATTGAAGATTGAACACATATTGGATATCCTTACTTTTGTAGCTATCCCTGCCCTTTCAGCTCTTCTTAATCCTTCCACGTCGGGTATATTTGATATAACCAGTACGATTTCCGCCCCCAAATGCTGGGTAGGGTCTTGAGTTGCATCAATTAGAGCTTGTAAATTAGTGCCGCTGCCCGATATAAGTACACCAACTTTTTTTCTCGTCTGACTCAACTGTGCGACTAGTTGTGGTACATATGGTCGCATAGATTGCTCTAAAACGTTGGTAAAGTTGTCAACCATTACTTGATCTAAAAATAGAAGAAACGATATTCTTATTAATAATTTTCCACCATAAAATATTCATCGAGCAATAATGTATTAAATTTTATATTATTGCACTTAAACTGGCATGTATTATTGCTTGATTGAGCGATAGGAAACCAAATTTTGAACTAATGGACAATGAGGCAAACAACAAAAGAACATGACGAGTTTATAGAAAGAATTAGTGACTTAAAGTGGTATCTGTGAGGACATCAACATGTGCTATCAATAAAAGTTTTAACAGATTGCCTGACAGAAAATTAGTGCGTTACTAGATTACGCCCTTGGCGTGAAAGACGGAGTGTCATAACAACGTTGTAACTGTCATTTAAATAAGTTTGATGGGTTAAACTGATACCATGAAGCCAAAAAGCGAAATAATATACATAGGTATAGATAACGACTGAAGAAGAAAACCAGGAGAAAAGTTTAATACATTACAATATCAGAAAATTATTCAATATAATCTTAAAAAGTAAATATAATAAAATTCAATTAGTGTCGAAAAGTGTGCAAGAAGTTAGTCATCTGGTTTTGTTGATCTTCCAGGTTATTGCATTAAACAAGATATGAAAAACCAAAAGACACAACGGAACTAGAGCGTAAAACTGAAAGCAAATATCAATTAAATTTTAATCGAATCATGAACATAAGGAGCTTGAGTATCGATACAAGTAAGAAAAGCAACAATACACCATTATGCTTAAGCGTCATTTAGATACCTTGAACTCTCTTAGTAACCATTCCTATTGTTCTCGCACCATCTGGCTCAAGTAGATTTAGAACTTCCTCGCGATGTTCTGGTTTTGTTATTAAAATTCCTCCTATACCGCAATTGAATGTTCTAAAATGAGAACAAATATAACTAAATTATATTTATTGTTATATCAAGGCATTAACAACATTTGCCATATTTGTTATAATTATTTATATACAAATGATGTCTGATGAATCAGCTAATTCCAAAAGCAGTTCCAGAAAGCATTTCCTTCTTCAATTTCTGGCTCGTTTTTAAATAAACCAAAAGTTTAAACTAAGTTTCCATCAAAACATTGGGTTTTAGAATATAGAAATCCATTATTTAGTAATAAAACTAATTTACAATATACTACAAAACTTATTGCTATTAAAATGTTAAATTATAAAACACATCACAAAAAAAGAAAAAATACCCTACAAAAGAAAGATAGAAAAACAGGACTGAATACAATTTTTGCAACCCATTCCATCCCAAATAATTATATATCCCTTCACTCCAATGATGCACCATGTAAATTGAAGGAATGCCCTTTTAAGTAAATAAATTTGCGCTATTGATTTTTACTCCAAAGGGAGCTCATCATAACGCCCTTGTCATCAGTAAACAGGTGCAGCAAACACTGCCCCACTACCTAATGCATATGGTTTATGTATAACAGGAACAATAATGGTCCAAGCACATTACCCTGGGGAGCTCCAAGATCACAATCTCAACCGAACTAATATTATTAATTTTTAGTTTTTTCTTTCTGTTCTCAAGATAACTATATACCAAATTATATGCACTTCCGCTCACACCAATCCTCTTCACATTTTCTAATAATCTTGTTATTATGGTTTCAAATACACGCTGAAGGTTTTAAAATACAGCATCATTCTCTAAATTCTTCCTCCAGTCATCTAAAGCACACCGAATTGCTGTTTCACAGTTGTGCCCAGACATAAATCTAGAAGTATAGTTTTTCACCATGAGTTGAGAAAAGTTCCACCATAAGTTTGAACAAAAGACACAATGCAAGCTTGCACACTTCAGAAAAACAGCTGACTATGAATCAACAATTTATAGAATACGTGCCGCGAACAGTTTACTCAATTTTGAGGCCAATAAAATACAGCATAAGTAGTCAAATCATTCTCCAAATTCTTCGTCCAGTCATCTAAAGTACACCGAATTGCTGTTTCACAGTTGTGCACAGATATAAATCTCCTTGGTGCTTCATGTAATACTTTATAAGAAGTACAGTTTTTCACCATGGAAAATTATTGTATAACATGATCCCATTAAATCAAGAGTAGTGGCTGTGTGCATGTATACTAAATGAAACACTTTGTATTCCATGCAAAATGTATGCATATAATTCAAAGTATTTCATTTAGTATGATCCCATTAGGAGAAACGTTAACAGAAAATAGATTTCACTGCGATAGAGAACATTTTAAGTCTGCAAATTATTATTTTGTTGAATTTCTTGAAGAAGCATTATCATTAATGCGAAAATTTACCCAGTAAAATGTTCTTGCTGCTTAGTTTAGTGAATGTCTTGATTTTGTGTTTTTTTTTATTGGGATTTACTTATCGATCTTACTCTTTACAATTGGGGATTGGTTTACTTTAGCCTGTAGTCATATATTTTCTTTGGTGTATTATATTATGAACTCTAATTACATTATTAATTACATATTAGAACTTGTTAATAATAGTTTTTTTTTATGCAACTTAGCATATTTATAGATCTTAAATCCGCAGCTTTGTTGGTATTAGCAACCTTAGGACTTGGAACTATTGTGGATATCTTCAATTTATCCGAGACCTCACCTCATTCCAGAGAACAACGTATAAAGTTCAATTCTGCAAAAACATTTATGTCACTTATACCAGCCTTGTTTTTTTTTAACAAAAATACAATTTTATAAAGGTATTCAACAGAAATCAGCGAGAAATTCTCAATAAATTCATACCCCAAGTTCATATTGTCAGCTAGTATTGCTGGAAGACGTAACCTCGATCTCTCTATGTTATTATTTATTTCTTCAATTTTTTTTTTATTATGTTCGGCACACACAAAAGGAAAATCCTATACCATCCAACGAGCGGTGCGTGTGCGGAGATGACGGTGGGCGTTGGACTTGGAGCGCTGTAGGTTGTAGTTTTCAGGAAAGACCTTAGTTGGAAGACCATTCCAGAGCGAGGCAGTTCTCCAGAAAAAGGAGTCCCGTAACAGTGACGTCCTAGGTATTCACAACTTAAACGTATGTTGATAGGCAGCTTGTATTTATTTATTTATTTATTTCTACGGAAAACTCCATTTTTACAATCAAATTAAAAATTTGAAATAATACAAAAAAAAATATCTATAAATAACATTAGAAAAACAAAAAGAAAGTTACCCTCAACACAAGAAGAAGAATCAAGAATAACACTCTGTATAGCCTTTTTTTAAAAGAAGAAACTGAGATGTAATTGCTCTAAAGTGATACCTATTAAACAAATCGTGCATCCTCACCAGAGGCCTATGCAAACCATAATTGGTCCCCTGCGTCTCAATATAGAATAAGTTGGTGGCTCTAGTCTGGTGAACGATATTGAAGTTCAAGCGCCCAAGAAGATAACTGGAATTAATAGCACCATTCACCAGTCTAAAGACAAAACACACATCATCAGCACAAAGCCTCCTGCTTTCCAGATAAATTAAATTTAATTGTGACATAGTCTTACTACAGTTAGTGTGACCTGACAATAAAGCGAAATGCACAAGCTCGCAGAAATCTTCTCTGTATCGCTTCAATCTCATTATTATAGATAGTGTACCGAGGGGACCACACCTGACTAGCATATTCAAGCGAAGAACGCACAAATGCGCAAAATATATTTTTTAACAATTTACAAGAGAAATCCCTGCCAAATCTGACAATAAATCCTAAGCTTCGACCCGCCTTCCGAACAATTAAATTTATATGACTATTAAAAAGTAATTTACAGTGCAACATTACACCCAGATCCGCAACTTCGGTGACACGCTTCAGCGTCTCAGCATTTATGAAATAATCAGAGCTAATAGGGTCTCTTATTTTAGCAAACGTAATACAGCAACACTTTTTAATGTTCAACTCCAGTCCATTTAAAGTAGACCACACAAACACATTATTGATTTCGGACTGCAACAAATTCGTCACTGTTGAGCGGCTCATCAAAAAACCGTGCTGTTCCTCAGATATTAAACCCCTACACTCCCATGCCAGAAATTCAGTAACAAGTGAGTCAAGCAGCTTTGTCATTGCAGACTGTATGCAAATCCCCCTATAATTAGCTACATTGCTACGATCACCAGACTTAAAAATTGGAGTGATAAATGAATTTTTCCATAAACTTGGAAAAGTACCAGTTTTTAAGGGGTTATTAAATAGCAATCAGAGGGGCCTGCGAAGTGAGAAAATACAGGCCTCAAGAGAAATGACGGAACTCCATCAGGACCACTGGTTAATCTTGACTTGAGTGACAGAATGCCATTAAATACCGTCTCGAGACTAAGAGACATTTCCCTGATATTAGAGTAACCACCGATACTAGAGTAATAATCTGGGATAGCCAAAGGGGTATGTGCATGCCCAGACGAAAAATAATCATCAAATAAACCCACAACCTCCCCACCACAATTGCCATTCCTATCATCTAAAAACATAATGGCGGGATAGCCGTCAAACCGCTTAGAGTTACTAACATGCCTCCAAGACAAAGATGGATCAACATTTATTCTCTGTTCCATATTTACAATGTAATCATTATAGCACACTTCCCTTAACCTACTACATTTAGATCTTAAATTGGAAAATAACAAGTAATCATCCTGTGATTTTGTAATCATATACTTTCTATGGACAATCTTTTTTTTGGATAACCACAGCCTGAAGTTCCCTGGAAAACTACACCGGAAAACCAGAGCTTTTAAAGCGTTTTATTGGTGTACACAGATTGATAAAGTCATACAATGTAGAGTAAATATTCTCAGTTGCTAAATCAATGTCATTAGACTCCAATGTGGCCTCCCAGTCAACAACGGCCAAAAGATCATTCAGGAGCTCATAATTACAGTTTCTAAAGTCATAATAGTAAACATCAAACTCCAAAACCGCCTGGAACTGGTTAACTGGCACAACAACATTATATGATGCATGATGAGCCGATACAGGCAGGACAACATCAGCAGCAGCTTCAACTCTCACATCCACTCGATACGAGAACATCAAGTCAAGGAACACACCATTGGAGTTAGGTATGCCATTGACCTGTACGAGGCTGAGGAGGGCAAACATATCGCATAGCGCATTAGCATAGCTCACCCGAGGACACTGAACTCCAACATTACCATCAACTCTGCACCAGGTTGCCTCAGGCAAGTTATAGTCCCCCATAAGGATTAACTGAGCATCACCATTTTCCTCAGCCAAAGCAACTACACTCTCTGCATGGTGTAGATATTTTTCCAAGGGTGAAAGAGGGGGCAGATAAACTGCACCGAAAATAATCCTTGACAAACCGCACCCGACCATAACAAATACCTGTTCAAGCGGTCAGTTCGACGGGTGTTTCTGTTTGGCACAACTCTGTGCGGAATCATCAGTGCCAGCTCGTTCGAACACCTTCCGTATTAGTATCGAGAGTAAAGAGATAGGTCCGCCACTTTTCTCTGATGCTCAAGGCTATCAAGATCTTTAGTCAACTCTGGATCATCCACAAGACGGACTGCTCTGTATGGAGTCCAATATAATGAGCAAGTGTTTGGGTGCCAAGCTACACACATGGGAACAGTATTTCAGAGGTGGTCTTATCTGGGCCCTATAGGACAGTAAGAGCTGATGAGGTGTATACAACTTTTTTGCTCTATAGTGCTCCTAGCTTTTGTGCTGCTGCCTTGGAGATTTTGGTAAGATGCTTATGCCAAGCCATGTTGTTTTCTACGCTGACGCCCAGCAAGCTTGTGGTTGAAGCGAGAATCAGTGTTTGTCCTGTCATTGATGTCAGGTTCTACGGTGTATGCTTGCTTTTTTTGAGACGACAGCTGCTTTAGTCTTTCCTGTGCTAAACGGGGTAATGTTTTCCTCACCCCATTCCACGATGGCGTTCATAACCTCATTTATGGTAGAAATGTGATTTTCTGGCTCTAGTTGGGAACGAGCAGCAGTCATTGGAGGCAGTGACATGAATTAAGAGTGCTGTCGTCTGCAAAGCTGTAAATAGAATTGTCTAAGAGATCGTTGATATAGAGCAAGAACAGTGTGGGAAATAATATACACTTTAGAGGAACTTCGGCATTGATTTTAAATTCCTCCGAGATATGTCCATCAATACCAACTCCAATGCTTCGATCCCTTAAGAAATTGAAAACCCATAGAAGCAGTGCTGGTGGTAGTCCGTATGCTGTCAATTTGCTAAACAATCCGTTATTTCACACCCTATCAAATACTTTGGATATGTCGGGAGCCAAAACACGAGATTCTTCTTACGAAAAAATATTTAAGCAATCAGGAAATTCGTATACATTGTTTATTATTTCATTGTTAATCTGATTGAATACTCTATTTATTATCTTATCCGGCACGACCTCTTTCAACAATTCCCCTAGTTTGACAGAATTATTTTTATTTTCATAATCTTCATCGAATATGTTAAATTCCTGCCTGTTTCGTTCAGATCTATATATCTCCAAATTCTGAGTGATGTATATTTCCTGTAATTAGCTTCATCTACCAAGAAATAATCAAAAGCTTGTGCAAAATATGCCAAACAAGACCATCGTCATCTTTGGACTTTTTAATTTGAATAATTAGTTAAAATTAATCTACCATTTAGCGAAATTTACAGATAATTGAAATTGAGAAATGATGCACCTTAAGTTTGATCAAAACACACATTTCAGAAAAAACAGTTGGCTATGAATCAACAATAATTTATAGAATGCGTGCCGCGAACAGTTTACAATATAGTGTAAAATCAGGCATAGTGCAACAATTGTAATCGATCCAGGCTTTAGTAGAGGAATCAGGTCTTAAGAAAAATAAATGCAACAGGTGACTGATATGTATACAGCAAATCAAATTACAAAAGACTTAATGCAATAATTTTCTATAACCAACTCTACCTTAGCATTTCTGGCTCATTTATTCCACCAGCTATAGCTAGCCATGAGAATACTGGCGGTATTTTCCACGTTGAAGCATCAAGTATGACTGCTAAAGTATCTGGTAAAATTCTGGGAATGTTTTCCCTTAAACCACCACCGGTAATATGTGCGAAAGCCTTTACCTTTCCTGACTTTACTGCTTCAATCACTGTCTTCACGTAGATTTTGGTTGGTGTAAGCAGTTCTTCACCTAAAATTATTAAGACATTTGGGATATTAAAAAAATCTTATTTGGCTTTCATAATGATAATATGGCGAAAACATATTCGGAAGTCAACCGAAGAGCGTGAACGTTGCAAAAAGATATAACATAAGTAAATTATAAAAAAAGATTTTTATAAATAAAAAGAAGAAAATAATCTGAAAAAATTTACCAAATTCTATATAGCTTCTAATAGCGCTGTTTCCATTCCCCGACTTCAGCTAATGGACTGTACTCGAGGAAACAGCGCTATTTGAAACAAGAAGATGTACACGGCTTCTTCGTTAACATATTGGACTCCTCCAATAACATAAGACAACATACAGATAGATTTGGCATCGAAATGTCCGCATTGTTTAAAGTCGTGCAATAATTCCTTTGCAATACAGTGTACAAACTGTTCAAAATGGTCTCATATCGAATGTATCGGTATGACAAATGCTAAATTGAGTTATTATGAACGAGAACTTAAAAATCCAACTGGAAATCGGTGGAATTGTGAAACGTGTGAAAGTGAGGTTAGAGGTAGCAAGAACACGCCGAATTCCTTTACAAAAAAACAAAGGAAAAGTAGAAAACTCGCCAAGAAAAACGTATACGCTCGACGATGTGATGGAAAAACTACAGACTATTGAGGAAAATTAATGTGAATTAATGAATTAGTATGCCGAACAGGTCAAAATCAACGATGATTTTCGAGCCGAAATAGACACATTAAAGGGTAAATTGGAAATACAGACGAATAGCAACGAACAACGAGCTCTGGAGAAGAACGCAATCATCAAGGGCATTCCTGAAGTAAACAAAAATGAAGACCTCAACCAGGTCTTCCGTAAAGTATGCAATGCACTAAAAATCGACATACAAGGGGCGAGATGCTATCGCCTTGGTAAGAGTAGAGACGAATCAGCACTAATTAAAATCTGCTTTACCATAAGGAAGAGAAAACCACCTTCATGAAGGCAAAAAAGGAGACTAGGCTTGATGTGTCTAGTCTCGGCCTCGGAAATAGCACCAATGAGGTCTACGTAAACCATGACCTTACCAAACGTAACCAATATTTATTCATGATGACCCGTAAGTTTATACAGGAGAACAAATATAAATATGCTTGGTTTTCAGACGACTCGGTTTTTCTAAAGAGGGACGATAACAGTAAAGTAATAAAAGTGCAAGAAGAAAATGATTTAAAAAACATAGTAACAGTGACTGCAAACTGAAGGACTAAAGATACTATACTTAAATGCTCAAAGTGCAAGAAACAAGCATGAAGAAATATGTTGTTATGTCAAAGAAATTAGCTGTGATATATTAGTGATAACAGAAACGTGGTTTAATGAAAATGAAACGAAGTTATTTGTCATTGATGGTTATTATGGATATCACTCATGTAGAGATACAAGAGGTTATGTTAGAGGAACCATTAAGCATAGGATAAGTAGCGTTTCAAGTTCTAAATTAAAATATAACTTTGTAAGCATCGACCTTCTTGAGCAGAGCATTAAAATTTGTGGCATGTACAGGCCTGCATCATATCCTTATGACGAGTTCTTTTTGGAACTAGAACATATACTAGGTAACTTAAAACAAAAATCATTACTTGTTGGAGATATAAATATTAATTTATTAAGACAAAGCCTCCCAGAGATCAATGAATACAAAAACCATTGTAACCCTTAATGGCTTTCACATATGTAATAAGATTGATCAACTTTGTGCCACAAGAGTTACGGATAGAACTGTAACTATTATCGATCATGTATTGACAAATGGAGATATTAACTGTGATATAGATTGTCGTGATAGTAGGTTTCCCCCTCTGTAAAATATTATAAGATGAGATCCCAAAGAACTGTCTTAAATCAAGATATGTTTTTGCATGAATTTAGTAAGGACTCGTCAACCCAGGTTATAGATTCATTGGATAAACTTATTGCAGCAATCCAGAAAAGTAAAAGCAGGGTAACTCATAAAAATAATATAAAATATAGGGAACACAATGATTGGATAAACAGAAAATATTTAGAATTAATGAAGATACGTGATAAATTGTATAAGCAAAAGGTAAAATATCCAGATAGTCGGCAGATTGCCGCTGCCTTTTCTCATCAGAAGAACATAGTAGAAAATAAACGTAAAGAACTTAAGAAAAAATATTTTCAAGAGAAATGGGAACGAACTGGTACAGATCAGAGGAGGCAGTGGAGATTTGTAAATGAGTTAGTTAAGGGAAAAAAAGACAAAAATTCTGAAATAGCTAATATTGAGTGTTAGGGTGTTTCCGTGGATGAAAGAAATGAAATTTCGAATGTGTTTAATGAATACTTTGTTAATATCGATAGTGAAATAGGTCGTAGTATTGATAGTTCACAGTTGGGTAGTTCTGCCGAGTTCAGGAAGATCGATGTGACTGAATCTATGTTTCTAAGTGAAACAGATAATCTAGAAATCTCACAGATAATAAACAACTTAAACAGTAAGTCCTCAGCCGGTTATGATAATATAAACACCAAAGATATGCTGACCCTTAACGAAGAAATCATACCAATATTGGTTAAACTATTAACTAAAGCATTTGCCGAGGGCAAATTTCCCGACTCCCTGAAGGTTGGTAGAGTTACGCCAATACATAAAACCGGACCACGCACTACAGTGTCTAATTACAGACCAATAACAGTAATATCAACTTTGTCAGAAATTGTTGAATTGGCTCACAAGAAACGCGTGAGTTCATTTGTATCACGATATATTAAACATGATAAATATCAGTATGGTTTTCAAGAATACAGTAGCACCTTGAGTGCAACAATGGACTTTGTCAATTTCATCTCAACCGCAGTCGATGATAAAAATTATGCTGTAACATTGTTGATAGATTTGCGCAAGGCATTTGATGTGGTGGACCACACAGTTATCTTAAATAAAATAGAAAGGATGGGCATTACAGGCAAAGCTCTTGCATTTCTTGCCACATACCTTAAAAATAGAGTACAATACACTGTAGTAAATAACACGTCTAGTCCAGAGTGCAAAATATCTGTGCCTCATATTGGATGAGAAACTAGACTGGGAAGGTCATTTTGAACATATAAAAAATAAAATTGTACCTATGATAGGCGCTTTGTATAGGTGTAGACAGTACCTATATAGATCTTCACTGTATCAAATCTATAACGCTTATTTTTTGCCAATATTTAGATACCTAATTCCAATTACCTGCGGGTACCTGCGGAACAACTTTGTTTAGTAAAATACAAAGACTTGAAAATAGAGTAGTGAAAATTTTAGTTCAACTTGATTATAGAACACCAACTGATCTAGTATATGTTAGCACTGATGTAGGTACTGAAGTTGGAATATGTTTTAAAAATGGAACACAGTAAGCTTGTTTATGAAATTTTAAATGGCAGACAGAAATCCAATATTGAAACTAGCTTTGCGAACCAGATTCATAACTACCGTACACGTAACCAAAATAATATATATGTGCATAATGTGAGAACCAATTAATAACCCAATAAGTAAATGTATTAAAACGTATAATTCATTGCCTACGAATGTATCACAAAACACAAATGTAAATAGGTTTAAGAAACAAATAACGCAATATTATAAGGAAGTGAGTAGACTGGGTGGCTGAGACTTCTAAATTTGTTTAGGACAGTGTAATTTGGTGTTTGTTGATTTTATCTGATACCTGACTGTATTTGAGATGTAATTGTGATTGTGATTTTTGATGTATTAATTGTATATTATATATTTTGTTCCAAGACCAGTACGGTGCAGTACTGCTTAGGAACCCATTTAGGCTAATGACTGTTGTAAGAATTGACATCAATAAATAAATGATTTTATGATTTAAAATAAATGAAAATGGGAAGGCATCATCGGTAAAGATGCAGCCGGCCGGAATTGTTAACTTAAGTTCCTATCCTGTTTAGAAAGTTTACCAAGAACATATTTTCAAGGCAAAAAGCTGTGGCAGCAATGGCTATAAAATTGTCTAAAAGTTGAAAACCTACCAAAAGTTCTTTTTTGGCTACTAAATGGTGCCCTGTCTTTATAGCTGACAGCAGCCAACTTCATTACTTTCCTGACTAAACTGAAGCCGTTACTATGCACTCCAGATGATGGCAGACCAATAACTATGTCTCCATCTTGAATGTCATTTATATGTGGCATTAGCTGGGACCGCTCAACGGCTCCGACAGCAAAACCTGAAAGAAATAACTCGTAAAAAAACAAGAATAATAAAATGAAACAGCGAAATGGGTGGTTTCATATTCAAGCATTGCATGACAGCTTAATAGCTGATTTTAGATGCTGCTTGTAAAGTAACAGACTATGTTAAAAATTGTTGCCTACCTGCTAAATCATAATCACCAATCGGATACATGTCGGGCATTTCGGCTGTCTCCCCACCTGGAAAATAAATATTTTATTTTTGTGCATTAAAGCACTGAAAGTGAAAAATTGGTAAAGTGCGAATCAAAAATAAACTAGATTACACATAACACGTCTGATAATATATGAAATATGATTGATTATTCATTTGAACATAAAAACAGTCCATATTATTAAAAATGAAAGGTGGATCCAAATAAATAAAAATATATTGATATATATACTTTTGTTATATTAATTTTTCCAATACATCTCGATGTTTACCTTTTACACATTGAAGTAGTTTTCAAGTAATACATTTTGAGAAAAGGAGACGTGTTGAGTTTTGAAGACCACAAATTATGACCAAACGAAGACATTTGTTTCTAATCTTTCTAGTTGACTGGGCTACATATATAACCACAAAGTTCTGTATGGATTTTTTTAAAGCAAACATAAGAATGTTACCAAAATTATATGACTGCACTCAGTAATATTATTTGTGACATATTATTACATAATACACATCAATAATACAAGGCAGAATCAGTATTTATTTTAGCATGAGAATATTCTTGGAAACACAATATGTATAAATTTTTTTAAATATCGCTTAATAGTAGAACAAATAGTACACATTTCAAGATTGATATACTTCATTTAAATACTATTAAAACTTTGAACTGCTGCGACTCTTTTTGGAAAATTTACCCAAACTATATTAAAAATTCTGCATTTAATTTACTTTCCTATCTAAGTTCAGCAGGGCAAACAGTAAATTAAACCATTGATTTGGATGTTATTTGAAAATATTTTGATATAACACAGATTGAAAACACATCACAATTTTTAGTACATACAAGTAAAAGGAACTAATTTTATTAAATATAATATAAAATTCCAGAATGACAGGCTTATTAAACCGAATAGTACTACTATGGAAATAATTTAAAATCTTAAATAGAGATATGATCAATTTTCCTTAATTTTTTCCTACCAATTAATGCACATCCTGCCTGTCTACACCCCTCAGCTACTCCACTGACAACTTGTTTAGCAACATTTACATCTAGGGCTCCACAAGCAAAATAATCTAGGAAAAATAGAGGTTCGGCTCCATGTGCCAACACATCATTAACGCACATAGCGACAAGATCGATTCCTATTGTGTCGTGAATACCCATTTCTTGAGCGATCTAAAACATGAAATATATTATTTTTGAAGAAATCTCGTACTCTCCAATGAACTAAACTTTCTATCTGATATAATTTAATGTCCATGGTTTGGCATTAAAAATTAAATAGGGAGACACTTGTTTATGTGTCGTATACGAAAACTTTGAAGCGTCATCTAGAACACATACAAACAAACTTCTCAGATGAAGAATAATGATAACCGATGAAACACATGCATATTTATTATCTTAGTGCTAAACTTTTCAGTGCTTCGCTGGATAAGATATTAAATAGAGTTGGTAATATACATATTTAATTTCCTTGTTTGATTCTAGATATCAATAATTAATATAGCTGATTGACAGCAGTGCGTTCCAGTATACATTCTAGAGGTAAGTAATTGCTATCTGGTTTCGCTGCTTTAGTTAAGTCAAAGAGAGTATGAACTTCCTTACTGTGAGCAACTTTTAAAATATTTTAAAAATGTAAACAATCTGCTCCTAACCATTAATAAAATTTAAATTTGTACTTATACTCGACAATTAAGTTTTTTTAACGACAATTTAGATTATGTGAAATCCTGAACTGTATACACTGTATATAATACATACTTATATTAAATGAAATAAAATTATTACCTTTAATTTTGTTCCAACACCATCGGTTCCAGACACCAACAATGGATCTTTGTATCCAGCAGCTTTAGTGTCAAAAAGCCCACCAAACCCACCTAGGGAACCCAAAACGCCCGGTCTGTTAGTTGATTTAGCTTCTGGTTTAATGTGGTCAACTAATTCGTTGCCGGCTGTAATATCGACACCGGTCTGCTTGTAAGTTAACTTGCCAGATTTAAGAATAGAACTAAAAGTAAATAGGATACAATTTAAAATGTTAGGAAATAATTATACCTGGGGGTAGTTCAACAGTCACCCATCTTTGCTCATTTTCATTTATAACTCTCAACATTAGAAATTAAAGACGCACCTTGAGGATACATAGCCCCAATAAAGCTAAAGAAATTGTAGGTAACAAACCAATTAGGCGCGAACCTGGAAAATTTAGTAGGTCAGTGAACTGTGGATGGTGCATATGTGATAATGACAGAGAAATCTATAATAAGAAAGAAATAGCTGAATTATTTGTAGATTATTTCACGAACGTTGCCTTAAATGCTGAGATCCCGGTTATTCCGCAGCGGGTAGTTAATGTTAATTATCATACCCTATTTCTTATCCCCACAACTCCCATGGAAATTGTGCAAATTGTTCGCTCCTTGAAGAATACCTCGTCAGTGGGATTTCATGAAATTCCGGATAACTTCATGAGGTTCTATGTGGAATTGTTGGCGCCATGCATTTCTATTCTCATCAATTCTTCATTTGCATCTGGGATATACACGCAAGAATTTAAAATAACTAAGATAATTCCTGTATTTAAAAAGTGATCCCAACTCAGTGTTTTTGATTGTCGTCCCATCTCCGTATCATCAATTATAAACAAAATAATTGAGAGGGCTATTTATTGCAGATTGCTCAACTTCCTAACCACTAACAACTTGCTAACTATGTCTCAGCACGGTTTTACTAGAGGTCGTTAAGTGAAATATATGCCTGTAGAAATGGAGGCGAAAAATGTGCCGGAGTTGTATGTGATCAATCCAAGGCCTGGTATGATTGGCCATAACATACTTCTGGCTAAGTTGGAATGATATGGTGTGAGGGGTGTGGTACTGAAACTGTTCAGGTCCTATCGGAAACGGTAGCAGTATGTCAGGATTTCCGATGGGAAGAATACATCGGATTCTTCACTTCGTACTGTTGTGTCTGGGGTAACTCAGGGCTCAGTTTTTGGACCTCTGCTCTTTCTAATATTTATGAATGACTTGCCAAAATATTTTTCGGGAAAAATTACCATGTATGCTGATGATACTACGTGTATATTTAGTGATAGGACTGCGCAAGGACTTAGTATTAAGATAGAGACTGCTGTGAACGAAATGAAGAAGTGGTTTGAGGCAAGCAGGTTAATAATATTGAACGTGGGTAAATCCAACATTGTCCTGTTTGAAAGTAAATATGTTTCTGTGAGTACTATGCCTTTTCAATATCCTTTAGATACAATTTGTGAAACTAAAATATTGGGTCTCATTGTAGACTCTAAATTGACTTTCAATAACTTAACCTAACCTTAATTCTATATGTTACACTATTAGATGTTTGAGAGAGATAATTTCCATAAAAATTGTAGTGTGTGTATTATGGCCACTTCCATTCCAAAATTACCTATGCTGTACAGTTCTGGGTTGGTCAAGGCTTAAGCATTCGGATATTTAGGGCTCAAAAAAGATGTATCCGAATAATCCACAGGCTTGCCCCGGGGGCATCATGCAGAAATAGTTTTAGGGATAGCAAAATTATGACCTTGCCGGGGTGTTATATTTACAAAATTCTATTGGACACTCATAACTGTAGAAAACATTATCCATCTACTTCTACTAACCAGGAATACAATCTCCGTTAAGATTTACTCAGACCAGATTTTCCACAGCTGAATAGTCCATTCTATCAGGGAATTAAACTACAACCTGCTTCCTGTGGAACTAAAAATGGCTAGCATTAATCTATTTAAAAAAAAATTAAAGGGATTCTTATAAATAATGTCTTCTATGATGTATGTGAGTTTGAATCATTTCTCAGTAAAGCTTCAGTGTGCTGCTTATGTAGATGCATTTGTTTATTGTTGTTGTTCTTTATGTAGCTGATATATAATTGGCTGTTTGTAATGGGATTTGATTTTTTATTTGTAATTTTATCTCTGACAATTTTACTGTACTTGATTTTAATACATAATTTTAGTGACGTGTCTAATGCAAATATTGTAAAACGGACAATAAACGATTTTTGAATTGAATTGAATATTCGTTAACATTAATACATGTAACATTTTGCTGATATATTTAGCTGTTCTTCCGAAGAAAATCGGATTTCTCGAATATTATAGTTTTATAACGTTTGGAAAAAAGTAGAATTCACCTGTAGATACCATCTCGAGAACCAGTATTAATAATGAGAAGATTACTGAAAGCCATATATTTCACTAAAATCTTCGACAAGCCTATCACGAGGAGCGGCTGCATCAAACCAATGGGACGCTATCACATTTCCAATACAACTTTTCGAAGCAAAACCTTCTAAAACAAAAACAAATTAGGTATTGGGTTAGCCAAGGGTAAGACTTGTCCCATGGGCAGGTTTTTATATCATTAATGGATCTAACGATGATTGGTTTCCTGGTTTCGTCAATTGAAAATAACAAAGGCAGCTTTTCATTGAAGGAGTGTTTAAAAGCTTACACCATGCGGTTTAATAGTTTATACCATCTAAGACAATCTTATTGACTATTTACCTTTCCCCGATATACAGTCTAAGTAAGTAGCTTGTGTATTTGATTATCATATCCTACAAGATCTTACATATTGGTTTAAAATTTAACCTATAAGTCAGTGGTTTAAAATAATGAAAAAATCTTTACGACAATAATGGAACCTCCTTAAAACTGAAAATTTGAAA
>JAEQML010057709.1:0-31642 GCA_016904865.1 Pissodes strobi
TTATAAAGACCGATACCCCAAAGAAATTTTACCTTATTATTTAAACTACCGGTCAAGATTATCACTTCCCTATATACAGGGTGCTACAAATTCGTTTCTTTGTATGGGTATCTCGAAAACCGTAAGAGATACGAGGTCGGTTAAATTGGGGCAAAGTTGCGCAATTTAAGGGTGATTGACATGCCGCGCCGTCCAGAAATTTAGAAAATTCCGTCTACTTCCGGAGATATCCGTAAAAAACCGAAAATCATCTATTTTATTTTTATTTTTTCCTGCCTTTGTTTGAAGAGATAAAGTAAAATAAATGTCACATTCTTATTGCCACTTTTTCTCCTCTACAGGCTGGCGGTATCAACTTTTAAATATATATAGTTTAGTTATAATATATAACCAATCAAACTACGTTTTTTTACCTAAAAAAATATTAAACATAACAAAAATAGCCGCTTAAAAAGTAAATAAATGTGAAAAAGAGCTGAAAATTATTTTAGCGCCATCTTATTTATCTCTACAATTTACACAAAATTGTTTTTGTGCAACCGGTGCAAGTTCATGTAGAGCATTGCGTTTTATTTTTTGTTGCTATTCTACTAAATTTTTCAGAATTTTTTCATAACACACCACGCATCGCAATCTTTTCCCCGTATTTTCCAGTTCACGCACGATCTTAGTCTTAGCTAAAATAAGGCACCATATATGTGCCTCGTGACCGAATTGCGAAAAATAACATCCAGCGCCGCGAGGCACGAATAATGTGCCTCATACTCATGACAACATGTCATTTTTCCAAACAATATGACAGATATTACTTTTTTTCATATTGCTCTATGTTGGTAAATACTGGGGGACATAATTTGCAACCCGGTGGCAGCGAACGTGTTAATTAAAGTAACTTCGATGGTCCTAACAAATTACTTTTGTAAAATATAACATGCTTGGTTATATATTTTTATTACATAACAGCATATAACGTCCATACTTCATACAAATTTATATAAGTTTAAAGATATTCTAAACAGTTCGATTACTCATTTGATGCTTTTCTAAAAACGGGCTATTTTAGGGTGCGTACGTTAGCCACTGAAAGTCACTTCTTATCTCGTACCAAACCACTGCGAAGCGAAAGGCTGCCCGGCCGTGCCAGTAGTTTCGTGGGCTAGGGAGGTACGTCGGAAAGAGGGAAACTCATTGCTCGAATAACCAAATGCTTGGACTGGTTAGAATATCAATAGGCTGTGTTATTATGATTCATATTATGAATTTTTATATGGAATACCAAGTTACTCCACCCGCCAAGGCCCTAAGAATAATGGGTTAGATGTCAGCCATTGTAGTAATTTATAGACCTTTTGATATAAGGCTTTAATTAGCAAGAAATACACATACAAAAGTTGACAAATAATAGATGGCATTGACTATGTTAAAATACTAAACAAGGTAGAACAACATACGGGATTAAGGTAATATAAATATACAGGGACTTTCGAATCTATTACATTCTCCCCAGCTTCATCTTTGAACGTAATCTTCTAAGTACCTAGGGGGTCTTCTTAATCTACTAGGATTTATTTTATCTGCCTTTTGTTCTTTAAGCTTTGGATACGGACTCTCTTGATCATTATTGACTACAAAATCAATAAGTACCTTGGAGTCGCATGAAAGTCCGGACTTTGATGGATTTTCATCCGAATGTAATTGAGGTAGTGGAGTAGGGTCCGCATGTTCAAATAATGGAAGCTCGGAAATATCATCGGCTTTAGATACTAGAGTTTCTCCAGGTCGATTTTCTAATAGTTTTATCTCCACGAGGAGCTAAGTGCTTTAAGGAAACGGTTACTTCTCGACCATCTGACTGTCGAACCAAGGATACTCGGGGTTTGCCTCTACCAAATCTACTTCTTCAACGAGAGGGTCGTACTTGGAATTCCGAACATTTGTTTTCATGAAGATCTTGTTTCCCGGAGTTGTAAGCCAAGATGGAATAGCTGTACCATTTGTGGATTTTCTTGCATGAAGAAACATGCGTCAAAATATATCTGTTTCGTGTCAAAGAGGGAAGTGGGCCTTTAAAATCTAGACTAATTCTTTCAAAAGGAGAAGTTGCTTTTATAAGAGTTCCATTATGTTTAACAAACTTTGGCTTGACTTCAGCACAGATTCGGCAAGATGCAGCCATTGACCTCATATCTTCTACTGAAAACGCCATATTTTCAGATCGGATCCAATGTATCATTCTCATGACCCCAGGATGACATGTTGCTTGATGTAAATCGTACAGTGTTTTCTCTCTGCTAGTTCCACAGACTCGTGAAAAAGTGTCAGCAACAGTGTGGTAACTGCCAGAGCGATATCTTATATCATAGCTATAACAAGAAAGCTCCAAACGCCATCTAAGGTTTTTTTAATTTTTGATTTTGCCTTGCATTAAACATAAACGAAACAGATTTTTGGTCAGTAATAAGTTAAAAATGACGTCCAATTAAAAAATGACGCCACTTTGTGAGGGACTCGACTATACCATACGCTTCTTTTTCAACGGATGAATGGCCTCTTTCACTTTGACTTAACGTTCTGGAGAAAAACGCTACAGGTCTCAATAGAATGGTCAGCAATAGAATGGTCACATGCATCAGTTTCGATGACAAATGGAATACTATCTTCAATCGACGCAACAGCAGATCTGGCAATATCACTTTGAAGCTTCTCGAAGTCTTAAATTACGGGTTCGGGCAAAGGGAATATTTTACAGGGAACAAGTCGGTGAATTTTTTCAGAAAAAGAAGAGATTCATTTTGAATAATGAGCAAACATACCAACCGCTCTTCTTAATGAGGATGTGTCAGTAGGAAGTGGAAGTTTTAGCAAAGGTTCAAGTCTGTCAGGGTTTAATATTTTTGTCTTCAATTGGATACCCAAGAAGCCTAATGGATTTCACAGAATGCGAGCTCTTCCTTTCGTTAATAGTAAGATTATATTTCTTTACTATGGATAAGAAAGTTTGGAGATTTTTGTCGTGTTCATGTTGATTCCGCCCACAAACGGTTATGTCATGCAATTAGGCATATATTCCTTTAAGACCCTCAGATTTTATGATATAATCAATCACACGTTGAAAACAAGCGACCCCATTAGTCACGTCAAAAGGTATTCTTTTAAACTGGTACAACTTACCATCCGCTTCAATAGTGGTGTAAAGTTTTTCGTCTTCACGTATTATAGGGACTTGATGGTATGCACTTTGAAGATCTATGATACTTAAAATCTCGAATTTAGCCACCGCACGGACTATGTCTTCAATATACGGGATACGCATCTAAATGCGTAAATGTGTTGATAGTTTGTGAGAAGTTGACCACCACCCTCTTCTTATGGCTTTCATTTTTCGTTATCAAAGCTTATGCACGCCATGGAGAGTTACTTTCTTCAATAATTCCATTCAAGAGGAGGGTTTTAATTTCACTTAAGTTAAATTTTGCATCTTCGTGTGAGAATCTTGAGATTTGAAAATAAAGTTGGCGGTTTTATATCCAATGAAAGTACACAACAAACGGAAGGTAAAAGGTAAATCAATTATTAAAGGTTGTTTTGGGCCTGCGAAGTGTATGCCTACTTTTAGATTGGAATGTTGTCTGAGTATATCATGTCTCATTATAGGATCGGCACATAAGTCTAAAAAAACTGTCAATTCAAGATTTACATATTTATGATAGTTTAGTTCCAATCGACAAAATAGTGGCCTGATATAGGAGATTGTAAGGCAGTAGAGGCCATGGATATGTGGAAACACAGGTATATATACAGATGATAAGAAGCTTTTAGAAATATAAGTTTCTGAACTTCCTGTACCAACTAAAGCATCAACAGTAAAGCCATTAATTTTGACTCTGATGACACACCTAGCTAAACTTTCTGGAGCTGCAGCGAGAATTTTTGAAGATGGAATTAGTGAAGCTGAGAATGCTTTTACTTTGACATACCTTTGAAAAGTGTCCCTGTTTTCCACAATCGCTACACATCGCATTGCTTGCAGGACACAAATTGCGCAGGTGCCTTTTATTACTTCCACAGAAATAACACCTATATATTTTTGAGGCTGAAGCAGTAAAGTGAGCTTCATGTTATTCTATGGTTTGTTTAATTATTGAAGGTATTGAATTGACAAAACTTGAAGACATAGTATAGGCACAGCTTATACCGTACCGAATCAGTTATTTAACTCTACGTCGGCTCCTTTGATGTCGATGAAGCCAGATTTGACTTTTTCATGCTTTCCTCATTATTCGCGCATGCCCTTCATACATTAAAAATGTTAGGTTTTAATGGCCAGCTGGAACTCAACAGAGACGGACTGGATTTAATTTAGTTTACATTTTTAGTAAATTAAATTAAACATGATATGTAAGTGAAACCACCTACAGTTGTAAACATAGATAAAACCACCTACAGTTGTAAACATATCGTGCTTTTGATTGCTCTGTGATCTGAGGTAGTTTTCTGCTGCCCAAGTGCAAGTTAGTTCGTCAATTTTCGTAGTGTTGCCAGAGATATTGTGATGAACAGCTGGTGAAAATACCACCTTTACACAACACACTCTCGCTCTGTTATATGCGATTGTTTTTTTCTCATGTTACTTTATCATTACTTAAAAAATATATACATCCGACATTCCGACACCTAAAAACTTATCAGCGAGTGACCATATAGTGCGTTTACCACAACAACGTCAGTTAAATATCGTGATTTTGCCACATCCATAGGCCGTTTCACCTGCACCGGCAATTTGAGTGCGCCCGGTCTTGAAGACAATGAGTCAACACGATAAACTGTTGGACTGCTATCTCTGCGGTTTGGTCTGCACTGCGAAGGAGGATAAGCATGTGCTGTTCGGTTGTTTCTGCGATTTCTGTGCTCGACCAGTCTGTAGGAACTGCTCTGGTGTGAAAACCGCGACTGAACTCAGAGCTGTTTTGCTTCAAAATCGGGCAAGCATCTTGTGGTGCCCTGAATGTAAGATAACCAATCTAAACCAGCTTAAGATTGGCAAGTCTGATTTAAGCTCTAAACCACATAATCAGACAAACTCCGCATCATCTCTCCCCAATGAGGCACTTCATGTCGAAATTCATTACCTCAAAAAACTGCTAAAGGAAGTTGAGGACAAAAACGATATCCTCAAAAATAACAACGTGCTTTTGTCTAAAATGGTGGCTTCCCTAAAGCAAGTCAACCATGATGCCAACCCAAAGTACACTCCCGATGCAAACCCAAACTTTGAGGAGCTCCTGAGGTAACACTCCTGCCGAGAAAATAGGAAGAAGAACTTTATCCTCTTCAATTGTGATGAAAATGTTCAAGATATCAGGGGTGTAGCCATGGACGTTGTAAGGCAATGCTCTCCTGATCTTAGTATTCCCATTGATCAACTGGATGCCTACCGCCTAGGTAGGGTAACCGAGGGCAAATGCAGACCAATTAGGGTTGTGTGTGGAACAATTCATGCAGCCTCGACCATTATACGCAACGCTAAAAGACTTAAATCTAACCAAAATTTTACCCACCTATCAGTCAGCGACGACAAGACCCCTCGGCAACTTCAAGCCCACCGGGATGCCAGGAGGATTCTGAGAGAGAGATTGGATGCAGGCGAGACCAATCTCAGGATTGTCTATCGTGATGGTGTTCCAAAGATCATTTCTCTTAACGACCAAGATTTAAACTAATAACGTCCAACGGGAGTACAACCATTCTATACCAAAATGTTCGTGGTCTTAATACCAAGACACATAATTTCTACAGGAGGGTCTCTTCAGGCGAAAATCATGTAGTGGCCGTGTCTGAAACATGGATTCAGGAGGGAGTGCATGATGCTGAACTGTTCGGCGATGAGTACCAAGTCTACCGCAAGGATAGGGACCTTGAGGCTCTGCGCGTGACCAAGGGCGGCGGGGTGCTCCTGGCTGTCCGGCGTGACATCCCATCCGCCAGAATCGACTTAAAACAGCTCGAGCTGGATATTCCTAGTGTGGATATTCTTGGTTGTAAGTTAACTATTAACTCTCAGATTATGTTTATTTTTGTAATTTACATGCAGCCAAACTCTCCCCTGGGCCACTATCGGACACTATATGATTATTTATCTGCTCTTAGCCTTATTCATAACAATAGGATGGTCTTGGTGGGTGACTTTAATTTAGACTATCAGGTATCCGACATAGGCTTATACTCCAAACTCACAGTGTTAAAGGACTTTATGGCATATTTCGATTTAACTCAGTTTAATAACATTTCTAACTCTCACAACCGTCTCCTTGACCTTGTTCTTGCCAACTTTCCCTGCTCTGTTAGAAGAGAAGTGATGCCTCTTGTACCTGAGGACGCCCATCATCCCACTCTTGCCATCGCTGTCGAATTTTCTTCTCTCGGTCGCGATGGCAAGAATTTTCCTACGAACCCTCATAACAGAAACTACAATTTTCGCAAAGCCAATTTTCCATTATTATATCACCTTATATCTGAGACCGATTGGGAATTTCTCGCTGCCTTTTCCGACGTTGATGGGGCTGTCTCGGCAATGTACGGGAAGATCTACGACCTCTTTGATCGGTCAGTTCCGCTGTTTCGCTCTCAAAAACGTAAATACTCCTACCCTTGCTGGTATACTGGGGATATTATTAAACAACTGAAGGCAAAGTCTCGCCTGCACGAGAAGTGGAAAGTTTCTAAATCCCAAACTGATTATAATGCCTTTAAAATAATGGGTGCAAATATCAAAATTAAGATCGACTTAGCATACATAGAGTTCATTGCACAAACAGAGGACTCCATTGTGAATGATCCAAAAAAATTCTGGAAATTTATTCGACAGAAGCAAAATAGTTCTCGTATCCCCGGTGAAATGTTTTTCGGCGATGCTGCCTTCGACTCTCCCAACGGCATTGTGAACGCTTTTGCTGACTACTTCAAAAGTGTCTATGTTGATTCCTCTCCTACCAATGATCATGAATCTACTGAGAGTGATAATGACAACTCACAAAACATAAATATTCTTGCCCTTGACAATACAGACATCTTATCTGCTTAAAAGGTCTTAAAAATAAGGAAACTGCAGGGCCGGATGGCATTCCGTCATTTCTTCTGCGGGACTGCGCATCAGTGCTGGTGAGACCTATGCTCTTTATATTCAATCTTTCAATTTCCAGGAGTGTCTTTCCCGACCTATGGAAGTGCGGTAAAATCTGCCCTATCTACAAGAGTGGTAATAAGAGCCATATTGACAACTATCGGCCAATATCCATTTTGTCAAACTTTTCGAAGGCCTTTGAGGTCTGTGTTTACAATAAACTGTTCCATCAAGCAAAACATCTTATTTCTCCGAACCAACATGGTTTCTTTCCATCCAGATCAACTGTTACTAATTTAACTTCCTTTTTAAACACCGCCTATCATGCCATAAATACTAAGCAGCAACTGGACGTTGTGTACACGGACTTCTCGAAGGCTTTCGACAAGTTGAATCATAGTATCTTGAATCTTAAACTTCAAAGGATGAGATTTCATGACAGTCTGTTACGCTTCTTCGCCTCCTACTTGGGAGGTAGAAGGCAATTTGTCGAGTACAGTGGTTACAGGTCTGGGGTCTTCCTGGCATCTAGTGGCGCCCCTCAGGGTAGTGTTTTGGCACCGTTTTTGTTCTCATTGTTTATAAATGACATTTGCAATGACATGTCGAGCCATTCCCTCCGCTTTGCCGATGATATGAAGATCTTTCGTGTCATCCAGGGACTCGATGATTGTCAGCTTCTTCAGCGGGATCTTGACCGACTGAGTGTTTGGTGTGATCAAAACTGCCTTCCACTTAATGTTCAGAAGTGTAAAAAAATGACCATCTCCCTAATATATAACACGCAGCGTTACAACTACACCCTCTGTGACGCTTCACTCCCTGACTCGGAGGCTGTGCGAGATCTGCGGGTCATTGTGGACAGGAGACTGACATTCAACGGGCACATCGATGAGGTGGTGTCATTAGCTTTAAAAATACTCGGTTTTGTTACTAGGACTACCTCCGAGTTTGCGAACCCATCCAGCCGAATAAGTATCTATAATTCATTAGTAAGATCTAAACTTCTTTATGCGGCTCCAGTATGGTTTCCTGACTATAATGTGCATGTGGATAGATTGGAGCTGGTACAGCGTAGATTCCTGAAGCAGCTTTCTTTCAGGGTTGATGGTGTCTATCCGCCCCGAGGTATCGACCAGGGCCAACTGCTCAATCGCTTTAAAACCTTATCCCTGAAACACAGCACTGTCTGTGCAAGCCTGGTACTTCTGTATAAGTTGTGCAACGGCTCTGTTGATGCCTCGGATCTCCTGTCCAAGATTAACTTTTTGGTCCCCCAGTTCAACACTCGCAGACACCTGGTCTTTTATCTCCCCACACACCACACCAACGTGGCTGTCAAAGAGACCATCTATAGGGCATGCGCCTGGTTTAACATGATGAATAGTGTCCACTGCTTGGACCTGTTTAACTTAACTCTAAAAGGCTTTAAGAGGGAGGTGAAGTTGCATGTTCATCTTGTGTAGTCGGGTATTCTGTAATTATATTTATATTTATCTATACATCGTTCTTTGTTCTTATACAGGGTCCTGCAATAGTGCGTCAGGCATCCATAGCTTCTATACCAATTAAGTTAGGAATTTCGTTCGAACGCAGACCTATACTGTACATATAAGCGTATTTCTGGAAAATATTTTTGCATATACAGGGTGATCCAAAAAAGTGTGACGACAAAAAATATATAATTTTTAAATGGTACACCCTGTATTTTTTTACATATTTTGGTTCTTTTTAGTGTTCTTTCATATTTCCGAAAATTTTATTTAATTTGCTTTGGTAATTCACAAGCAATAAATTAAAAACAATAAAAAAATCGTTTTGCACGCCTGGAAAAAAATATAAAAGAAACGGTTTTAGATCAGTTTTGTCCGAGCTACAATGTGTGAACCTAAATGTAAGGAGTCTGACGATACACTCTCATTAAATAGTTTTTCTTATTTTATACAGGGTGTCCAAAATTTGGTTCCAAAAATGACAACTTTCAAACTAGCTTTCCTTAAGATTTTTAAATGGAGCACCCTGTACATTATTTCACTATCTAATGCAGAATTTAAAGGCAAATATTTTTTCCATTACGAGTGTATTAAAATTCTGGACCGTTTTCAAGATATTTACCAAAAACCATAAATATGCCCACTTTATTGGTACGGTATTACAAAAAAGATCTAGGAAGCCATGCATGGCACCAGCCATGTTTATTTAACAATTGATTTTGACATTACCCTTACAAAATACATAAGTATACTTTATGGGATAATATTTTATTTTAAAAAATGAATTTTTCAAAGGAAGAGCTTATTGACATGATTTTTGTATTGGGGAACAGTGATAAAAATTGTTTTCTAGCCAGTAGAATGTAATGTATGCGACTGAATTTCCCGAAAGGCGCCATCCAGAACCAGTAAGCTTTAGCAGACTGCTTGAGCGTTTTCTTGAAACAGGGAGCGTAGATTACACAAAAGAAGAAAGGATAAAAACGGTTACAAATGAGGAAAATCAATTAGCAGTGTTGTTGACAGTTACAGAAAATCCAAACATTAGTCAGGCACGTGTGGGAGAAGAAGTTGGAATAAATGAGAGGTCAGTTCAGAGAATTTTAAAAGTTCACCATTTTCATGCATACCACATTCAATTGCACCAGGCTTTGACTGAAAATTACTTTCAGTGTAGAGTTGAGTTTTGTGAATGGGTTCCAGTCCGCCTTCATGAAAATCCATTATTTTTCATGAATGTCTTATTCCGAAAATCCAAGAATCATACGACAAATGGACCACCAACATCGTTGGTCAATAAATGTTTGGGGAGGAATTGTTGGAGAACATGTGGTAGGCCCTTACTTTTTTAACGGCCATCTCACTAGTCAAATGTATTTCGAATTTTTAACAAACGATTTACCTGTATTCCTTTTAAATTTACCACCAAATATACAGGCACCAAACATGTGGTTACAACAGGATGGAGCCCCAGCCCATTTTTTCGCGACAAGTCAGGGCTTTGATAGATAACACTTACGAAAATCGCTGGATTGGAAGAGGTGGCCCAGTTAGATGGCCTGCAAGGTCGCCCGATTTAACTAAACTCGACTTTTTTTTATGGGGGTATGTAAAAGATCTTGTTTATATGGAACGTCCAACAACTGAGCAGAACATGCGACAAAGAATAATCAACGTGTTTGCAACAATTACACCGGCAATGCTCCGAGATGTGGAAAGGTCCTTTCAAGCAAGAGTAGACGGATGCCTTGAGCAAAATGGTAGACATTTTGAACATCTTCTAAGATAAATGCGTTACTGTAACAATCTATTTCTGAAATACACATGTTGTTTTTCCATAGCTGGCTAATTTTTTTTATAAACTTTACTAATGAATTGGGCATATTTATGGTTTTTGGTAAATATCTTGAAAACGGTCCAGAATTTTAATACACTTGTAATGGGAAAAATATTTGTATTTAAATTCTGCATTAGATAGTGAAATAATATACAGGGTGCTACATTTGAAAATCTTAAGAAAAACTAGTTTGAAAGTTGACATTTTTGGAACCAAATTTTGGACACCCTGTATAAAATAAGATAAAACTATTTAATGAGAGAGTATCGTCAGACTCCTTATATTTTGGTTTACACTTTGTAGCTCGGACAAAACTGATCTAAAATCCTTTTTTAATAATTTTTTTCCAGGCGTGCAAAACTATTTCTTATTGTTTTTAATTTATTGCTCGTGAACTACTAAACCAAATTAAATAAAATTTTGGGAAATATGAAAGAACACTAAAAAGAACCAAAATATGTAAGGAAATACAGGGTGTACCATTTAAAAATTATATATTTTTTGTCGCCATACTTTTTTGGATCACCCTGTATATGCGAAAATATTTTCCAGAAATACGCTTATATGTGCAGTATAGGTCTGCGTTCGAATGAAATTCCTAACTTAATTGGTATAGAAGTTATGGATGCCTGACGCACTATTGCAGGACCCTGTATATATATATTTATTTATAGTATCTTTAGTTTATTATTGTAAAAATATTTTACTTTTTTGTTATTTTACATTGTCTTGTTATTGGGATAACCTGTTGGACAATAAACCATTTGAATTTGAATTTGAAATTGATAAAAAAGATATCTGGTAAACGTGATCGAGAATGATCAGTCATTTATACATAACTATGAATATGGTGTTTATAAGTGTAAATAAATATATAAATATTTTGATATGAACATAGAATATCAATTTTTTCTACAGCCGCGCGCAATAGTATATTATTTTATACGGAGGAAAAGTGATACTTTTCATGGCGCCCTCGTGTTTAACAGCCGAACGGAGTGAGGCTGTTAATAGAGAGCAAGCCATGAAAAGTAACTTTTCCTCCAAATAAAATATGCTGTTTTTTCTTCAAATGTCGACAAATTAATGCAAAAACATCTCTTTTTAATAGTAATAATTAATAATTAATAAAGATAAGTGGGGTCGCAAGGCGGCTTAGACCGGTGTCGGTGAATAGGCACAGGTTGTTGCTATAGTAATGCCACATAAAGCTGTCAGTGGACACTGTCAATAATAATTATTTTTTTAAAATTGCATCTCCGATTGCGTTTTAATTCCGTATTGATAAGCAGTTATTGAGTAAGTTCGATTAAATAATAACCAATTTGTTCCTAAATCAGTGATTTTTAGAAATGCAGTGCACAAATTGAGTGATAAATACAAATTTTAGTTTAATAATTCTTGAGTTGTTGACGGACGCTTGTTTTATTGTTTGTTTGTTTCTATGTTGCTATGGTAACACTTTTACCTCCGCCGGCGGAAAAGTGAAAAGTAAAGCTCCGGCGGACGAAAAATGAAACTTCACGGCCGCCTAGCCTACACAGTCGAGTAATGACGGATTTACTGACGTTTGAAGAAAAAATATCTAATTACTAAATTGAAATGAAATCGCAAAATCGACGAATGCCGTGGATCCTTATTTTGCGCTCTAGCGCGAACATGGAAAAGAAAAATCTCACTTTTTCCGTCGAGTGTGCTATGAATGGTCATGGAAACCGAAGATAAATAAATGACAGTCGTGCGTTTGTTACAGTTTGTTGCTGGCAATCTTGTTCTAAATATGCCCGAAGCCCGAATATAAATTATGTCAAAACTGACAGTCATTTGCAAATTTCAGAATAAGTATAGAGAAAAATGTGGATTTAATTTTAAAAAATGCGGCTGTAGAAAAAGTTCTGTGTGTTTTTCGAGCGCAAAGTAAGATTGCCGTTTTCGAAAGATTACTACGGGCAGAAATTTTATCAAAAATGTGATCGCGTCAAACGGCCTTAATAAATTGATATTTCGTCACTCGAAGCCATTTATATAGTTGTAGGTATGTGACATTGTTCACTACTTATTTCTAATTAAATTTACATACAACCTTTGTAATATTAGTGTGACGGTTCTAAATTGGTTGCCTTTATTATGGGATGTTAAGAGGCTAGACAAAACTACAATTTATGTCTCAAGTTTAAAAAGTTAAACTTCCTGCAGAAGGGAGCCAAACAATTATTGACGAAGAATATTAATTTATCATGCAATGTGATATGAATGAACTATACTTTAATCTCAATACTTAATGTAAACATCTACTTACAACCTTTCATCTTTCGGAAAACTAAAATATCCTGAAGCTGGATTGGCTTTCTTGTACCCTTTGCAGACAAAACAACGTACGACCATGGTTAACAATGAAAACACTTTAATGATTAAATGTCCAAAAGTTAACACACTTAAATAAATAAATAATCGAGCACAAATAATAACACGCAAACAATCCAATCTAAGAACGTAACCTGCTGCTTCTTGTCAAAAAATCGAGCGTCCAACGCTGTGCGGTGTATTCAGTTTCCGACTCAACCAGGTGCGGCATCCGTTTATGTCTCTTCGATTCGGCAAACTGTCGTAATAGAAAAAGATAACACTACATTGGACACCAGACCGGTACTGTTATTCATAAATAAACGAAGTCGCCCTCATATAATTCGGCTCGTTGCAGACGCCCAGAATATGAGGAAAATGCTCCTATTGGTTGGATTTTATTGCTTCAAAACACGTGGAGAGTTGAATAACTGATTCGGTACGGTATAAGCTGTGGTATAGGCGTCTGAATGCTTTTGGGCTGACTCCAAGGACAAAGCTTGATTTACTGCGTCTTGCAGTTTTAAAGAGTGATTTTCGAGTAGCCGTTGTCTAATATGGCAGGAACTTAACCCACTAATAAATGAATCTCTTATGTAGTCATTTCAGTTTTCATCGGCCGTGACAGCTAAAAAATTGCAGTCCTTACTTAGTTGTTTTAGGATTTGTATGTACTGATCTACCGTTTCACCAGGTTGTTGCTTTCTAGAAGTGAGACAGTGTCTAGCAAATATTTCATTGCTAGGTTTGACAAAAGTTGTATCAAGAGTTTTAATTGCATCTGAGTATGTCAAACATTCGGCAATATGACTTACATGATTTATCAAAAGTTTAAGTTTTCCCGGATCATCGATTTTCTCAACAGTAGATACAAAGTTATTAAAGGTTGTCTTCCAGTGGGTCCATTCTGCCTGCGCTTTGGAAGAGTTTGGATCAGCGTCGTATCTGTCTGGCTTTAGGAATTTACCCATACTTGCTAATTAAATTGTAGTAACTTATAGACCTTTTGATATAAGGCTTTAATTAGCAAGAAATACACATACAAAAGTTGACAATGTTAAAATGTTAAAATACTAAACAAAGTAGAGGGATTAAGGTAAAATAAATATACAGGGACTTTCAAATCTATTACAGTCATTTAACTTGACAATTTCCTAACCTAATTTCACTTGTTTCTTCAAGAAGCCGCATACGTTAAATAACTAAAACAACTGGTACTTCCAAATAGGCATTAAAATACTATAACATGCTATAAAAATGCTGCAATTTTTTTAGGTACAATATAAAAACGAAAATTTTGGACATGAACGTGTAACCCCGAAATTTATTTCGACTTTTCACAAATTTAGTAAAAACAATAATATAATATATTTTTCAGCTTCCAAAAGTTGGTGCAAAGCTAGTATTTTCAATTGGAATGCTTGTTGCTGGTGCATGTAATTTATTGTTTGGGTAAGTTCCGTTGATTCTATAATCTACATACTATGTGTACTATTTTAGTTACTATAAATTCAATTTCTCTTCAGGTATACCCCTGATGTATTAGCATTAAGGTGGAGACATTCTCATAAACTCGTATATAATATAATAAGCAACCGTTTATAATAATGCCTTTGTCACCACCAGCTTTCAAAATATCGCATTTCGAAGGCCTCGATTTTGTTGATGATTGATGCCTTCAACGTCCACGTCTCAACACCGTACAGCAGAACGGACCAAACAAAGCATTTTACCATCCTATATCTGAGGTCCCAGTTTAAATTCCTGTCTGTAAGAAATTTTCGAAGTCTTAGGAAGGTTGTTCTAACCTGCTCGATCCTGCGCCTGAACTCTTGATCTGGATCCCTGGTTAATCATGCATCCCAGGTATTTAAATTGTGTGACCTATTCGATGGTCACTCCATCAACGTGAATTCGAGTGTGTGGAATATCGTTTCTACCAACTATCATAAATTTGGTTTTGCCGATGTTAATTTTTAAACCTAGTCTTTGGCGTTCTACATTGACCCGATTTAGCAGATTTTGGACATCATGTGCATTATCCGCTAGTATCACAGTGTCATCCGCATACCGGATATTGTTAATGAGGATTTCATTCCAAATGGACTGTCTGAGACTGACTCGGAGAATGCTTTTTCTGCGTACAGGTTGAACAACCCTTGGCGAACGCCTTTTTTAATTTCAAAACCTTCGGTTATTCCAGCCTTACCTATTCGAATTTCTGCTTTTTGGTGCCAATACAGATTACCAATTAACCTTACATCCTTTCCATCCAGCCCCAAGTCTCTAAGGTGTGTTATCAGGAGATTGTGTTTAACATTGTCAAATGCCTTTTCATAGTCGATGAAACACATAAAGACATCTTTTCTTTGATCCTGGAAGTTTTGGACCAATGTCTGGATACTGAATATCGCTTCTCTAGTTCCAAATCCGTTCTTAAATCCGAATTGACTGACTCCACTTACTTCTTCACATTTTTTGGTAAAGCCTCGTGGTACTCAATGGAAAAGCTTTAGGAGTTGGCTGATGAGACGATAATCTTTACACGAAGTTGCCTTGTTCGATTTTGGTAGTGTGATAGACGTAGAGCGGAGCCAATCCTCGGGGAAGTGTCCAGTGTCATAGATGTTATTGAAGAGTCTTACGACCGTCTCCAGATTTTGTTCATTGATCAAGTGAAACGTTTCCGAGTACATATCATCAGGTCCCGGAGCTTTGTTATTTCTCATTAATTTGATGGCATGTACGATTTCTCTTTTTAATATGCTTGGTCCTGATAGAGTGGACACTTCGGCTGTAGGGTTCTCCGGTCTGCCTCGTTGAAAAGACTAATTGTAATTTTTTTCCAGATTTGCAATAGTTCCTCGGTTAAGAACCACTTAAATAAGTAATGGTTCTTAGTTATGGATCTCCATCAAGTAAAGGCTAATTCGATTAAATTCCTCGGTTTCTTTCACTATTTCATTGTGCTCATTTTTAATGAAACTCAGTGGTCTCTTTGTCTTTTTTTTTGTGTAGGTGAAAACTATCTCCAAGTCTGTTGAGTTCTTCAGCCCGTCGGCACCTTTCATGTACCCAATCTTCTTTTGCTACCCTAATTTAATTCCGTATTCTTCTTTGAATAAATCTATCCTGCTATTATCGTTCCGGGTTTTACATGGCCTTCGTTTCTCCATTAATGCTAGTATATCTCCGGTCATCCACTCGCTTTTAGCTGTTGTTTTTTATTTGAGAGAAACTTTTCGTTCCTGGTTTTAAAAGCCTGTTTAAGATCGAGTCAATGCCTGTTAGCCTCGTTTGTGCTGATAACACCTTTCAATTCCCCTGAACTGAATTGAAATATTTTATGAAGCTTCCTCTAAGAAATATTCTACCACCTGAAGGAGTAATCTTCTCTTTAAATGGACAAATTTACTTTCGGCCGAAACTGAATATCTAATTATCCCTGATTTACATCTAAAGACTATTCGAATTAGAGAAAAATTATGTGTAAACAAATACACGCCAGGATCACCTGGCCACTACCGGCTGATTGGCAGTCTCCCGCTCTCCGACAACGTTTTATGATCGGCTGACCAATAGCAGCGTTACCTTTGGTTTGACACAAAGAGCACACAGAGCATTTGCCCGGACCGGGTCATGCACAGGGCTTCAGAGTTGTTTTACATTTCATTTTCACTTCACGCATGGCCCTTCGCTCGCTCCGGGGCGCAACCAAACAAAACAAACCAAGACCAACCCAAATTTAAAAAAAGAAACAAACGTAACTTTGGAAAAAAATAAAAAACATCAACGGGAATCGAAGCCGACAATGTAATGCGCGCGGGACTCTGAAGCCCTGTGACCGGGTTCCGGGAAACGTCTACTTGGTTTGACGCCGGCGTCGCCGGGGATATCACAATTTTTTACGCCTCTGTAAGCTTAGACTTAGTACTAAATTTCTTCAACTTGAAGTGGTACGTTGGTCAAGTTTTGTTCCGGAATGAATTAATCCAGAGACTTTTCCGCTTGGAGGCAGTGAGTCCAACATTTTCTGAAAACCGTTATGTTACGCTTAAAGAGTATTGTTTATTTTTAGAAGATCTGAGTTAATTCGATCAGGCATATCCTTGGCTTTGTACTATGATTTTTTTTCCAATCACTATTCTACATTTTGTCGGTTCTTGATATTTTTTGGCTCTTTTGCGTCTTTTTAAAAGTGCTGACTGCTAACCTGATCTCGGTTTTTACCTACGACCCATAAGTTATTAGATAAGGGAAGAAGAAAATTAAATCCAAGAAAACCTAGTCGTAACAAATACTTATGTGAATTTTTCAAATTTAAAGGAACTTAGTCACATTTTTTTACAAAATATTTTTATTTTGGACTTAAAAAAGAGGATATAATATAAAAGATGTTATTTTGTTGTATTTTTCCGTTTGTATTCACTGGGGTCACGTTTGACGGTCTAACAGTAGCTCGCCAACATGTTTGAGGTCTGTGCCGCGTTTCCATTTGAGGAATTTACTGGCGTAATCTATCTTTTCAGGAAAGAATCCCAAATGCTAGTATAAAGAAAATGCAACTTAACTGACATATTGCAGCCTAATTCGTGGTAAGATTGGATAAATCCATTAACTAGTTCTGTATAATTCTATAATAATTCTATAATACCTAGATTTTCCTTGGCTCGATGTCTGCTTTGGCACTGACGACCCGTCCGTCGGTCTGTTGCGAAGAGATTACGCAAGCAATCGCCTCAGGAATGGAAGCATACATCCCAAATTCTATGAAGTTATCGCCAAAAGGAAAGTCCTGGTTTGACAGAAGATGCAAAAGAGCCTTAGGTAGGAAACAGCAGGCCTACAAGTACTGGCAGCAAAATCAGATCGCTGATAGTCGCAATTATTTTGCCAAAGCGAGAAACGAATGCAAACGTGTGATTGACAAAACTAAGGACAAACACAATCAAAGGACCAGGGATACATTTTTGCAATGTTCTAGTGGATCCAGGAAAAAAAAAATAATAACTGTGGACACGAAAGCGACAGAGGTGTAGTTTTCCTAATACACCCAAGAACGACCAAATACATTCAAAGCTACAACGGAATCTCGGACAGAGTAGCATATCTAACCTTGGAGTTGTCAAAAAACTACCGAATCAAAATAATCCAGATACATGCACCAACATCAACACACGAAGACGAAAAAGTAGAGATTCTATATGAGGGACATCGGGAAAGCACTAGACAAAGACAAATGTAACCATGACTTGGTTATTGGCGACTTCAACGGTATTGTAGGAGAGAAGCTATCCGATGACGAGCACTACATCGGTAATCAAGGACTAGGGGAAAGAAACCCACGAGGACACATATTATTCAACTTTCTCGAAAACAGAAGACTATATGCAATGAACACCTTCTTTCTTAAACAGCCACAAAGGAAATGGACATGGATACGCCCTGACGGCAGAACACGTAACGAAATCGATTACGTTCTATCATCTTCCAAGAAAATTGTTACCGACATCTCAATTCTAAACTCTTTCAACACAGGAAGCGACCACCGGATCGTTAGAGTCAAATTATCCATACAGAAGCCGAAAAGATATATTAAACAAAACACAGACTCAATAGATAACAACACTTTGAAAAAAAACAAGATCACATACCAAATCGAATTGAAAGCTAAATTAAGAGAAAATATAAACCCAACAAATATAAATGAAGTGTCAACACACCTAACTACAACAATTATAGAAACAGCATTCAAAATCGCGAGAGAAAAACAAACAAACTAAGACCGGAAACGATTCAGCTGATAGAAAAAAGAAGGACCTTGTACGGCGAAGGTAAACAAAACACAGAAGAATACCGCGAGACCAGGAGAGAAGCAAGAAAAATTATACGCAAGGATTTGGAAGGAAACTATATAACAGAGGTAGAAAATGCAATAGAAAATAATAAAAACATGAGATGCCTATGGAGGAACTACGGCAGGAAAGAATTAATAGCCCTAAATGACTCCAAATAGGAGGAAACCAGAAATAAGAAGGAAATACTAAAGATCACCAAGGAATTTTACCAACACCTATACACCTCACAAATAAAGAAACCAGCAACGATTAAATTAAAGAAGGTAATAAATGTAGGGTCGGAAGAAATCCCCGAAATAACAGAGGATGAAATACAACATGCTCCTAAACAGCAAAACATAACAGGGGAATAGTAATAGAAATGATCAAGGAGGCAGAAGAAACAATCATCCCCAAGCTAAAGACACTTTTCAACACTTACTTTGAAACCGAAGAAATACCTGAAACCTGGAACGAATCCATAATCATCCTGCTCTACAAGAAAGGAGACCCGACTTATAGACCGATCTGTTTGCTCTCACACATCTATAAATAATTCACCAGAATCATTGCTAACATAATCAGTAGTAAACTCGATGATTATCAACCTGTAGAACAGGCAGCATTCAGAAAGGACTTTAGCACATGCGATCATCTCTTGACTTTCAAAATTCTAAAGGAGGAAATAACAGAATACAACATGCCATTATAGACAGCCTTCATAGACTACGAGAAAGCCTTCGATTCTATCGAACATTGGGCAATTCTAAGTGAGCTAGGGCTGGACCGTGTCGACCATAGATACACAAACCTACTGAAAAAGATTCACGAAAACGCGAAAGCGGCAGTGAAAATACACGAAACAACAGATTCCTTCACCGTGCAAAGGGGAACTAAACAGGGCGACACAATCTCACCCCATCTGTTTACGCTGGCCCTAGAAGAAGTTTTCAAGAATTTAGACTGGTCAGAAGAGAGAGTTATTATCGACGGCGAGAGATTAACACATCTCAGATACGCAGACGACATAGTTCTGCCAATGACGCTGAACACCTGGAAAAAATAATTACAGATCTGAACCAAAAATCAAGGGACTATATCCCTTGAGGCCTCAAAATCAATATAAATAAAACCAAAACAATGTGTCCGGTGGATCCCAATATCATAATAAACAACAACAAAATAGGGAATGTAAAGGTTTATACATACTTAGGCCAACGAATAACTCTTGCAAAGGAAAACAAAGATATCGAAATCGAAAGGAGAATTAGATTAGGTTGGGCGACTTTCGCAAAACTAAAAAATATACTCACCAACAAAAAAATTTCCATGTATCTGCGATCAAAGCTTTACGACCAATGCGTATTGCCAGTAACCACCTACGGCGCTCAAGCATGGACCTTCACAAGTCAAATGGTAAACAAGCTTAGAGTATCCTAAAGAAATATAGAAAGAAGAATATTAGGCGTTTCTCTGCGTGACAAAAAACGAAATGAGTTAATTAGTAGCAAGTCTAAAATAACAGATATAATAGACCGGGCAGCACAGCTTAAATGGGACTACGCGGGACATATCGCCCGTATAAATGACAATAGGTGGAATGGAAGAGTGTTGCGATCGAGACCATGGACCGGCAGAAGAGCAAGAGGAAGACCTATCACACGTTGGTATGACGACATAAAAAAGGTGGCGGGACTTCCATGGATGAGAATTGCCCAGAATAGAATAAAATGGAAGTAACTAAGGGAGGCCTATGTCCAATTCTGGACGCTAAACGGCTAGAAAAAGAAGAAGAGAAGTGGCTCCAGGAATTTCTGATCGGTAGCAAAGGCAGTAAGTAATAACTTTACAAAAACACCTCTCCCACCTTTGACAGACGAACGTGGCATCACGGCGACTACAGCTAAAGAAAAAGCAAACATGCTCGCCGAAATAATTTCATCGCGCTCTAACTTAAACGTCCCCCAAGGCAAGGATCTCCCCATCATATCAAACATCAACACTACCATGGCAGAAGTTAAGTTTCACCACCGTGATATTCATAAAATCTTCAAAGAGCTAGATCCGCAAAAGGCATCAGGACCGGATGAAAAACCAGCCATCGTGTTAAAGAACTGCGCCAACGAACGCCCCCTCTTTCCAGACTTTTTCTCTGTCGTACCGAAATGAGATAAACCCATCTTCTTGGAAAGTCGCTCGAGTGCAACCTGTACCAAAAAAGGCAAAAAATCCACGCCATCAAACTATCGTTCAATTGTCATGCTTCCAATAATCTCTAAAGGCATGGAACATGTAATCAATCACCAACTACTCAACTACCTTGAGACCAACATAATAATTAGCGATAACCAATACGGCTTCCGCAAAAGGGAACTTGCACATGTTTTTTTTATTTCAATAATCTGTTCCATTACGCTAAAAAAGAAGGTGTGCCAAATCTGAAGTGTTAAATATCACCCGTTTTGTTTCTATACATTTTTAAAATTGCCGTTAAATCCGCGCCAATTTAAACACGATTTGACGTCATAGAGCATAACTATCGGCGCGGCGGATCGGCCGATCATCTACCTGCCACTTCTATTGCGACTCGCAGAGAGAGACAGCAGGTTATGCTTTAAGTTTTTAGGTTTAGTGGGTTGTAATATTTTTCTGTTTTGTCTGTGACAGTGTTTTTGGTTTGTATTTTGTGATTTGAACTAAAATGGAAAAAAAGACAGCTCATAAGGCGTGTATTGTATACCAATGTGCACAAATACGACATTTAAACATTCACATTAAAGGTCCAGATTACTCTGCAATATATTCCTCATTTTACAATGTTAGATGGTAGCTGTATTAATACTTTATCAGGAATAAACTCAACGCAAACGTGCTTTATTTGCGGTTCGTGTTTTAAGGAGATGAACACAGATAAAGTTTTCGAAAGGGTGACAAAAATTGAAAATCTTAACTTTGGCCTATCTTCCCTTCATTCATGGATCCGTTGTTTTGAATGTTTGTTATATATTGCCAATAAAGTGTTGGCAAGTTAAGGACCCTGGAAAGAAAAAACTTGTTGAAAACCAAAAACGAAAACTTCAGAAGCAAGGTTTTAAAGTTCAAATGAGATTAATTATTGACAAACCAAAACCAGGCTATGGATCCACGAATTATGGGAATATGGCTAGAAGGTTTTTTCAAAACCCAGAGTTAAGTTCCTCGATAACCGGCATTAACAAAGAACTTATTTTAAAATTTTCAAAAATTTTAAGAGTTGTGTCTATAGATCAAAAAATCAAGTTGGTGCAGTTTCAACGGATTTTGAGGGAATCGAGAAAATCGGGAATTATATACATGGTACTATATGCCTTGCAGTATTCATAAGATTCTAGTTAATGGAATTGAGATTATCCAACTTTTTGATTTGCCCATAAAGAGGTCCGAAAAGTGCGTTTGAACCACACAAGAAAAACTTCTAGAAAAAGCTCAAATAAGGACATTAGGAATAATCTACTACTTACCTCAGATCCATTTATATCATCTTTCAGAAAGACTACAACTTTCAAATCACGACAGGATAACATAAATGATATCACAGAATATTTGGAAATAGACTTTTTTGTTTGCAACAGTATTCGGATATTTTGCCTTCAGATATTGACTTGCAAAGTTCAGACAATTCTGACCTTTCGGAAAGCGAATAATTTTTTCTATGCTATTTTCAACAATAAAAGTTATGTTTTTTTTTCGCTTAGGGATCTAATGATTATTTTTTTTTAAGTATAAATTTTCATTTATTTACATAATGAGTAGCAATTTTCAAATTTTGAACTTCCTTTCCTTTTTCTAAGAATGTTTATTATATTATTTAACCATTTTAAGATCTTTATTTTTTCTGGGTACCTTCTTTTTGAAGTTCTATATTTAAAGTTAGTAGTATAATTTTAAATCTTGTCAAAATTTATTGAATTATGTTTACCTATATGTATTTATTATTATTATTATTATTATTATTATTATCATTTGTATATAATGTTGATTTTTTATAAAAAATAAAATTGTGCGATGAAAAACCTAACTACGACTTTTTTGCCGTTTTGTGTTATACTGAATCTAGAAATATGAAAAGTTTCATAGCGTACAAGCCAGCATACATTTTTTATAAACACCTAAACTCAGATTTTTTGTGTGTCAGATATAGCTTAGTGTATTAGCTACCCAACGGTTATTATTTAGTTTAAATCCGTTGAGTACAACAAGAATAATGATTTTTGTCCATTTATCCCATTCACTCAAAGCACTGTGCGGCACGCCGACAAACTGATTATGCTCTTCTACGTCACGACCAGTGAACGCGCGTTTCCCAGCGCCTGGAATAATTCGAATTTCTTTACATTTTTATTTCAAGATTTTGGCCACAATGAATTTAATTAACAGATTCTTTTTTTACTAAACTTTTTTATAGGATGTCCACTTATGGTTTTTAGCATTTATTTCGGTTTTTATTTGTTTGTGCAAGTTCCCTAATGGAGATTGACAGGAGATATATTGGCCTATATCACAAACATTACACTTACAAATATTCAAGAGCCGTGTCAATCAACATCTTCGCACACACACCGCCCGTCGAGCGCCATAGGGTCTCCCTTTAGTGTGTGTGCGACTGCCATAAAAAAAAAGGGCAATTGAAAACTACGGAGAATCTCGAGCGATTGCGTTAGATATTTTGAAGGCATTGGACAGAGTTTCGCATGACGGATTGCTCAATAAACTGTCATCCTTCGGACTGCTAGCATCTCTCTGCAACTGGCTTACCAGTTTCCTTAATAATCAATCTCTGCACGTTGCAATTGATGAACACATCTAAGACACATTCACCATAAATGCGGGAGTGCCTCAGGGCGCAATACTTTTACCAACTCTATTTCTCATCTATATCAATTCAGTTTAGATCAGAAAAGCCTTTACCAGCGATTGAGACTTATCACTGCAGACAGGAGCAGATTACAACAATCAATCAAGATCTGGAGAAAGTTTGAGCTTGGGCCGACAGGAATTTGGTCCAATTTAGTGCTGCAAAAACCCAAGCAGCCACGATTACCAAGAAAGCCAATACGGCGTGCCATGACATTATTATGGCAGGATCGATCATTCCTTCATCCTCGTCAATTGGACTACTGGGTGTCTCGGTCAACAGCAATATGTCCTGGTATGACCACGTTGCTAACATCGCAAAGTCAGCCTCGCAGAAGCTTGGCGTGCTATTTCTCAACAAAAAACTATATATACTGCAGCAGCTAATTTTGGTCCACAAAGCGCAAATAAGACCGTGCTTAGAGTATTGCTCACACATCTAAGGTGCCGCACCTAAGAACACCCTAAAGCTGCTGGATTCCATTTAGAAGAGAGATGTGCGTCTCGTCGGCGACCAGGAGTTAACCCAGGATCTAAATAGTCTGGAACACCGCAGGCATGTGGCCAAGATATCCCTATTTTATAGATATTTTCACGGCAGATGTTCCCAGGATTTGGCCCGCATCATCCTGCCCCCAGCAGCACCTGTCAGACAGTCATGGCAGACGGCTAGGGTGCACCCGTTCGTCGTACAACTTGAAAGATCTGCATTACTGTGGAACTCACGCCCAGGACACCGTCTATAGATATTCTAATAAGTCCGCTCACTCCAGCATGCCGTGGAAAATACTGCCGTTGACCTTGAACACACTCGGCCACTGTACAGTAAACGAATGGGTGCAGCTACGGTGTACGATCAATATGAACTGCCGCTCGATTATTTTATACGGGGAGCGTTCTATTAGGAATAAATGATATGAATATGATTACGTATTAATGTTTGGATTATTTATTTGTTATGAACAACTATTGACATTATCTATCTCATTTATAGCTCATTAATGATACTACTTTGTAATAGTTACTTAGTATTATAATAAATAAGTAAATAATAAACGAAATATTATCTACGATATGGATAAAAATACCAATAGGTACAACTTGTATTGTTTAATTACGAACACAAGTTACAAAATATAACAGGAAAATAGCGACAATGGAATAATTTTAACCTGATATTTTCGGCTGTCGATAGGTATCGATATTTTATTACATTTTGTTATTAATATGACAAAAATGCGTTGTCACAGTGGATGTCGTCTTTAAAAAAAAATGAAAACACCAACTAACCTGTGCCACACCCATAACTTAACCCAAGCATTAAAAGTGTTTTCCATCTAGGGTTTTTTTATTCTTAATTAGTGGTTAAAACAGCGATCAAACTCACTTATACTCATATATAACTCAACTTATATACATAATTTGGACGAAGGTAAATATTAGAAATCCACAAATTTTACGCTATTTTGATGATTTTTCAAAGCCATGCATGTAACGACACGATTTGGAATTTTCGTCTCGCAAGAGAGATAAAGCATATGACTCTCTCTCTTCCTCTTTCTCTTTTATGGAATCGGTAAAAAACTAATCAATTTTTATGAGACGAAGTGAAACTAACCGAAAGTTGATTGGACGACTAACCCAAATCTATTAAAATTGATTATGACGCATCGGAACTGCTTCAAATGACTAAAACGAGTTGAGACTAAGTGAAACTAATCGAAAGCTGATTCGGCGACTCACCCAACCTAACCAAATCTTAGATTATAACATATCGGAACCGGTTCAAATGATTAAAATACGTGAGATTAAGTGAAACTAACCGAAAGTTGATTCGACGACTAACCCAAACTAACCAAATCTATTAAAATTGATTATAACGTATCGGAACCGACTCAGATGACTAAAATAAGTTGAGACTAAGTGAAACTAACCGAAAGTTCAGTACACGACTAACTAAAACTAACCATCTAACCAAATGTATTAAAATTGATTATATCGTATCGGAACCGGTTCAGATGTCTAAAATAAGTTGAGATTAAGTGAAACTAACCAGAAGTTGATTCGATGACTAACCCAAAATAATCAAATCTATTAAAATTGATTATAACGATCGGAACCGACTCAAATGACTAGAATAAGTTGAGACAAAGTGAAACTAACTGAAAGTTGATTCGGCGACTAACCCAAACTAACCAGCTCTAATAAAATTGGTTAGAGCATATCGAAACCTGATCAAATGACTAAAATAAGTTGAGACAAAGTAACCGAATGTTGATTAGACGACTAACTAAATGTATTAAAATTGATTATAACGTATCGAAAGTTCAAATGTCTATAATAAGACGAGACTAAGTGAAACTAACTGAAAGTTGATTCGGCGACTAACCCAAAGTAACCAAATCTATTAAAATTGGTTATAGCGTATCGGAACCGCATCAAATGACTAAAATAAGTTGAGACTAACCCAAAGTAAGCAAATCTATTAAAATTGATTATAACGTATCGGAACCCACTCAAATGACTAAAATAAGTTGAGACTAAGGTTAATTAACCTAAAGTTGATTAGACAACTAACCAAATCTATTCAAGTTGATTATAACGTATCGGAACCGACTCAAATGACTAAAATAAGTTGAGACTAAGTGAAACTAACTGAAATTTGATTAGACGACTAACCAAAACTAACCAAATCCATTAAAATTGATTATAATGTACCGGAACCGGCGCAAAAAAGTAAAATAAGTTGAGACTCGCTAACGAAGTAGTCACTTCTATCACGTATACTGTGCTACTCGAGACTTTTTTTAATAAAAAATCATTAAAAACTTGTGTACAAATCTGCTGTAATTGCTACTACTTTTCTCTGCCGACTTTCAATGTATTGTTTTGTTTTTATTGAAATAACGCAGACGGCGCATGAGAGGTTTGTAGACAATGCTGTGTTGCCAGATTAATTCTTTAATTCTATATGGTTTTAAATTAAAATGGTACATTTCTCAATTTGACAATTTTATGTTAGTCAATAGTTGTGTTGTGCTGAATTTCAAATATATATCTATATAATATCTATTATTCCCGAAATTATTATTTTATATAACTTATTAAAGCGAGGCAAAGCGATAGTGATATTAAGCTGATAAGAATTGATATTATTCATTGCTCTATATTAAAGGTCGAAAAGGGGATTTGAGGAGCATGATTATTTCTCTTGCTGACTATAGGTATTTTGTTTCCTTATATTCCTTGCGTTTCTATACAAGCGTCTAGCGTCTGCGGTATAACTATTTGCAATCAAGCGCAGTTGCGTTTCGGGATCAGCTTTTGTGCTTGTGATACTACGGCCCGGGTTCGATTCCCGTCGGTGACATGTTTTATTTTTATTTTTTTGGTTATATTTGTTAGTTGGGGTTAATCTTAGTTTAGTGTTAGGCAGGGTTGGTCAAGCGTGTAGCGCCCCCGTCTCAATGCACTTGTTTGATTCATTAAAGTTAGTTTCGATTATGTTTGCTTAATATGGGATACTGACGCGCGCGTAGCGAGTAGCACAGGACACGTGATTGAAGTAAATACTTCTCAAGTTTCAACTCATTTTATTTATATGAGCCGGTTTCGATACGTTTTTATAATTAATTTTTATACATTTGTTTAGTTTTGGTTAATCGTCTAATCAACTTTCTGTTAGTTTCACTTAGTTAACTTATTTTAGTCTTTTGATCAGGTTCCGATATGCTATAACCAATTTTAATAGATTTGGGTAGTATGGTTTAGTCGCCGAATCAACTTTCAGTTAGTTTCACTTTGTCTCGACTTATTTTAGTGAATTCAACCGGTTCCGCTAGGTTATAATCAAATTTAATAGATTTGGTTACTTTGGGTTAGTCATCGAATCAACTTCCGGTTAGTTTCACTTAGTCTCAACTTACTTGAGTCATTTGAACCGGTTCCGATACGTTATAATCAATTTTAATACATTTGATCAGGATCCGATATGCTATAACTAATTTTAATAGATTTGGTTAGTTTGGGTTAGTCGCCGAATCAGCTTTCAGTTAGTTTCACTTTGTCTCAACTCATTTTAGTCATATCAACCAGTTCCGATAGGTTATAATCAATTTTTATAGATTTGGTTAGATTGGGTTATTCGTCGAATCAACTTTCGGTTAATTTCACTTAGTCTCAATTTATTTAGATATTTGAACCGGTTCCGATACGTTATAATCAATTTTAATAGATTTGGTTAATTTGGGTTAGTCCCCTAATCAACTTTCAGTTAGTTTCACTTTGTCTCGACTTATTTTAGTGAATTCAACCGGTTCCGCTAGGTTATAATCAATTTTAATAGATTCGGTTAGTTTGGGTTAGTCGTCGAATCACTTAGTCTCATCTTATTTGATACATTGAACCGGTTCTGATACGTTATAATCAATTTTAATACATTTGGTTTGTTTTGGTAAGTCGTCTAATTAACTTTCGGTTAGTTTCACATAGTCTTAACTTATTTTAGTCATTTGATCCGGTTCCGATACGCTATAACAAATTTTAATATATTTGGTTAGTTTGGGCTAGTCATCCAATCAACTTTCGGTTAGTTTCATTTAGCCTTACTTATTTTAGTCATTTGAACCGGTTCCGATACGTTATAATCAATTTTAATAGATTTTGTTGGTTTGGGTTAGTCATCCAATCAACTTTCGGTTAGCTTCATTCACTTCGTCTCATAAAAATTGAATAATTCTTTACCAATTCCATAAGAGAGAAAGAAGGAGAGATTACGTGTAGTTACATAACAGTCATCAACAGTACAATAAGAAAAACTACCCTTAGCCATCTTAACCATATATATTTTTTAAATAGCGTATAGCGTAAATCGTGCGAAAACTATTCCGTAAAAATAAATTCACACCGTCCGATCGCGGAAGTACTTGCGAAAACTGAGTCACGGCTAAGCCGTGACATTGACACACGTCAATGTCAATGCCGATGGGTGAGGGATTGGCGCAGGCAGGAGGGAAATTTTCCGCGGCACGCTCGAGTGAGCGGACTTATTAGAATATCTATAGACGGTGCCCAGGACATCTGGTTAATTGCAACCTACAACTGTTTAAGAATCATGTCAGTCAACATCTTCGCACACACACCGCTCGTCGAGTGCTATAGCATCTTCCTTTAGTGTGTGCCACTGCTATAAAAAGAATTAATGGAATAATACATTTTGTATAAAAATATAATTATAACTTCACGTTGACTAAACTTTATTTGTCAAACTTGACAATAACTTTGACTTACCTATGATTAAAATTAAAAAGGTAGCAGGTGTTTAATTTGAGAAATAGGTAATTTTTAAGTTGGAATATTTGAAAAACGACTGAAAATCGCATAGGGTATGATATACTAGATATATCTAGAACATCTGAATCCAAAAAGGTGATAAAAATCATACCAAAAAATATCACATAAGCGAGAAAATTGATATTTTTATACTATGATTTCTTCATTCCCCGCTTAATTGTTTGGTCTATAAGGTATATGAATCATCTCCTTTACGACATGATTGTATATTCTTAACATGCTTTTCATATGACAAACCGCTGAAACTATTTTATGGAAAACGTACAAGGAATAGATTTAGTTACGCCGATTTGTCTTATGACATGTATGTTAAGAAATTAAGAATATATAATCTAGCGGCGTAACTCCGACTTCCAGAATATGGGCACGCCACACCTTGAAATCTTGTCTAATCATCCAAAAAATAATACTTGATGCGTGATATCCCAGAAGTCGACGATCAAACTTAAGGGCGGGTTAAGCGGGAGGTCATTTAGAATCAAAATAACCCTACATGTAACTATCCAATTGTTGATGGTTTAAAGGGGAATATACGACGAATACTGATGTTCGAATTTTCTGCTACCTTATCTATTATCTCATCTACGCCAACAGGAACTCTAGGCCTTCCTTCTCTGCGCACATTGCCATGAATTTGACCATCCACGTATGTCTTGCGAATCTTTTGAAATACTCTGTAATCAGGATAATGTGCTGTATTAGGGAATCGTGCTATATACTCTCTAGCAGCAGCCCTAGCATTACCGTTAGTAGTGTGCCCAACGCAGTAAAAGCCTTCTATAAATGATTTTTGTGGGCACCTCGGGGTTACAAGCTGAAATTTTCACAGAATGAAGGTTTTATTATATTAATTCAAAATCCGAAGGTAGTCAAAAATTAGAACGGGCAAAAGGGCAGTATACCTAAAAATCGAGATTATTATATGAACGTGTAGGATATTAATTTATCAATATTTTGATCTAAAATTCATCTACATATTTGTTCGAATTATATTTTTTATCATTGATTGAAATATGCAGATTACGTTGGCCCTTACGGCAAAATAAATCAAAAAATTGAAATATCTCCCTTCGAACCTGGGCAAAATCTGATTGAAATATATTCATTTTTGTATTCACCTCGCATTCTCTCCGAAATGAAGGCTCAAATCAAAAAATTTTATTCTTGCAAAAAGTTTGCCTTAAGTATGTAGAATATATAGGTGCAAGAATAATTCTTTTTTCTCAAATGGTAATGGACAAATATAATTAAATGTAAAAAAAGTAATTTTCTTCTAGCCGCGATCGTCGGATCTCGCGCTGCCCCAGAGGTCTCGCATCTCACTTTTCTTCATAGCTCCCTCTCTTTCTCGCCTATTGTACAATACAATAAGTGGTTTTACACATTACGGATTAGAATACTAATAATAATAATAGCTATTATTATTTGAATAAAGTCAATGAAGACATTTTCGATTATACTGAAATTTATTTTTCCTATACGCTGGCTGCTAGGCAATAAAGCAGTAGAAAAAAAATCATATACTTGATGCAACTGATATTAAATAAAGGACTAGCTTTTATTCAAAATACAAAAACTCAAAATGTAAAAAAAATCTTTATAATAACAAAATCTATTCATCTTCACTGCCTGTACCTTCTTCAGGAATAGACACAATGACTTCAATATTGCCAATAGTAATTTTTTTGCATGATCCTATGCAACCTATTTAATTTCTTCTACGTGTACAAGCTTTGCTTCCATACAATCTAATAAAAAATTATTTGATTAAGTTTTATTATGTACCTATTTAATCTAATGATAATTTACCTTTTTTACATCCACATGCAATAAATACTTTTGTATCCGAAGGAAATGCTGGAAGTGTTGCTAAAATTGGGGATAATACTTGGATATCACCTGCCTCGTCAAATTTCCATCCGCATTCTGTCACCTCTGGTAATAGGGGATTTGGTTCTAAAGAACTGAAGCACACCTTAGTTTGATAATGTGCTCTCAGACTGTGAAATTTTAAACTATTTTTTGTAGGGGCTAGTTTTTTCAATTAGCGATGAAGAGGCCAATAGTGTCCTTAAAATATTAATAGACGAAATGTTTGGATTTGTTGAAAATAATTTTATGATAAATTTCTCTATGTTATTGAACATGACATCTGAAAATTCCTGGACTCCAATACCGGCTAAATAATCGGAATAATTTAGATAAATTTTCCAACATTTTATTTTTCCTAATCCTGAAAACTGGCTGGTTGTATGACAACCCGTTAGAGCATGAAATGCTGGTAATTTTTTTGCAAGTTTTTCCTCTAGGTTGATATCATGAACGGCCACATATCGCACCGAATTTCCTCTTCCACATTTTACTCAAATTCTTTAGAAGTATATATTTTTAAAATGTACCAGAAGTACAATCAATGCCATTGGAGTCCATTATGCATGTCAAATACATACAATGTTTAGCAGAGAGTATATGCAACAAAATCCTAGTATCAGCTTCTTCGTGACTATAGAGGATAATAATTTGTTGTCAATTGGTTCGCAGTTTGTTTTCTTATCAAAAATATTGGTGAATCCCTCACTATAGTTGTGAACTTTGAAATTCGTTTTATGAGAGTGCTCTAATTTCGTTAACTTTTTTTTTTAATTAAAAACAGAGTGGATAACTAAACTAAATTCCACTGTTGTGAATGTAATAGTATATTATGATATAAGTGTATAAAGGGGCCTTTAAAGCACGCGCGACATATTTCAAAACACGACGCGCAGCG
>JAEQML010057710.1:0-31640 GCA_016904865.1 Pissodes strobi
TAGGTGAATGCCACAGATCTTTAACAAAATATTTTGTGATGATTTCAAAGTAAAAAAATAGTTTATATTGTTATTTCAGATCACATTAAAGCAAATGGGTCAAAAATTAATCGCTCGATTTCAGCAATTGAAATAGAAAATTAAAGGAGATTTTGACGAGGTATCACTCGATCCACTTTCGCCTATTTAATCAAGAAATGTAATTCACCCCAACTAGGGGGGTAATAGTATGTTTTTTTTTTGAAATTTTACTAGTTTTTGACAAATCGTGGCTGGTGTTTTAGACAGATACTATATATCAACATGTTTCATGTTTTTTTTTTAATTTTGTACTAGTTTTTGACAAATCGTGGCTGGTGTTTTAAACAGATACCATATATAAACGTAAAATTCACAAAAAAAATCTGTTGCTTTGATTCAAAACATTATTTGTTAATACTTTTGTATAGCATCTAGAACTTCACATTGGATTTTATATAAAATTCGAATCTGTACATTGAAAACTTTTGAAAGATTCTTGGGGGGTTAATATGAGAGTAATATATTCAAAAATGCAATTTCCGAAATTTTTGTGTCTATTCTCTGGAGTCATGAGCTATGGGCTATATTTAATCAAACTCGGTCAATGGGTACAAAAGTTATAAAAATATAAAAATACAATTTTTTCCTGTTAAAAAAAAAATTTTTTTGGCTTATGTAGGGAAACGGAACTTTTTGAATGCTAAAAAAACGTTACCTTTTTAATGTAAAAAGACGTTATTTTATAATGTTAAAAAATATATTTTTTTTCAGCGTTAAAAAACACTTCTTATTCAATGTTGGAAAAATGTTTATTTTTCAATGTTGGAAGAACATTTTAGAAAAACGTTCCTTTTTCGATGTTGGAAAAACACTTTTTTTCCAATGTTAGAAAAACATAAGATTATTTTGCTAATGTCAAAAAACGGGTTATTAAGCTTATTTTTCGCTATGAATTTTACGTTAGAACTAACATCCAAGCTAACGTTATGTTCTCGAATTATACATTATTTTAACATTATTAAAATGTTTTTGTGTTTACTGGGAAGCAGGTATGCAAAACTGATGGCATATTTAACCTTTCAGAGATAACGTGATGCAATCGAAAGATAAAGGCGGACTCACAGTCCGCTATTTCCAGAAATTACAAAAAAAAAACTAATATTTTCGAAAAAATCTCTTGGAAACTTATAAACATTATAAATACCCAATAAAAATAAACACCCCACTCGGCTGCTTCACCGAACTCCGCTAGGTGAGCGGCAACTTGTTAGGTAAATATCTATTACCATTAATCAAAACTGAGTAACTCAAATCAGTTACATCGTTCACCATCAACGGATGTAACTAGCTCCTTACTTCTGCAGCCTCCAGAAATGAGACAAATGAGACCTAGCTCTATTATTAAAAACTGTTATACTGGAGCATCCATTAACAATTTGTCAACCTGGTTCTTTAGTAGTATTGTGAACTAACAAAAAGCATAACGCTGCGTCCCAATTGTTAATCGAACGATACGATGATTGCGTCGTCTGTAGGGGCGATTCATCGCCACTTTGTCCAAATTGAAGAAAGCAGTTTAGTTTGGGTTAGTTTGAAAATGACACGCGAGCAAAACAGATGTCATATCTTTTGCGAAAACATTTACTTAAAATATTTGAGGTCAGTAAAAAAAAAGAAAAGCGAAACGTGCATTCAAACACGAAATACATCGTAACAGAATAGAATTTGGAGTGTTTTACCATCTGTATGAAGAACTAAGGCAAGATCCAATTCTCTTTGTTCGCTACACGAGAATGAAAGTTGAGACTTTTGATTATATTCTTGAAAGTATTCGAGAAGAGTGCAGTCATGCTACCACGAATTTTAGGGAGCCCATACCTATTGAAGAAAGGCTAATCTTGACGTTAAGGTGAAAAATAAAATTACAATGTTTTTCTTTTTCACAAGCTGTATTAAAAGACAAAGCGAGTAATAATAACAATAATTTTTGGTATGTTTAGAGAGTTTGGTACATGTACCTATTATCTGAATGAGAGTGTTGTGGAGATGGCGTATAGAGCAAAGAGCTGCTTGGTGACAAAGCCTAAAAATGCTGGTAAAATATTTTGCGTCCGATTATGCACTCTCAATTTTTGAAGCGGACTCAATTCCTTGAAAAACGGATGAAGGGATTTGAGAAACAGCATATCTGGATCATCATCGGTGGGATTGCCTAGAGCTGAAATGTTTGTTTCTTCAATTAAGAGCATCGCTTTTTCACAGCATTTTTCCTTTTTTTTATTTTTCGAGAAAGACGCAGATGCTGCTGCTAATGGATGCAAGGAAGAAGAAACAGTGTTCTTCAAAAAGTACATTCTCTCGAAATAACACCATTTACCAGTTTCTGGACTTCCTGGATCGCCAGACCGTGGTTTCTTAATTTTTTTCATTTCTTTTTGAAACACATCTCCTAGATTTTTCCATTTCGCCTTTAATCGATCTTCTGTAAAATAAAATCAGTATCTCAGTACACAGAAATCAACAATATAAAACAAAAAAGCAATAGTGTTTAGAAAATCAAACAGTCGCTTTATCTTTGATTATATGTTTGTTTCAGATATTCGTCTACTGGGATTATCTTTTCGCATATTAAAAACTGCAGTTTGTAACGAAGTTACTATATTTTTAGGGGAATGGTATGCACTACGGTTTAACTTTCTTATGTTACGTGCTATTAATATCATTCTTTTTCACAAAATATATTTTAAATATTCTAAATTCAATTCAAGCCGGGAAATCTGTTTTCACTTTTTCCGTAGTTCTCGTGCGGTACCAGTAGAACGTCGCGATCTCCGTTGCATCATGCTGCGCGTGAGTTCCCCACCTATCGGCATTCGCGTCTATACACAGGAATATTACTTAGGCTCCCTGGCTTCCGCATGCTCAGAATACGAGTGACGAATCAATCAACGCCACCTACACTACAAACACCTCAATTACCAATGTCTTTACGATGCAGCGCGTTCTTTCCGAGCGGCCAAGTGGTGTAGTGGTTAGAGCATTTGCTTGTCGGCATGGGTTCGATCCCTTTCGGTGGCAATGCATTTTTTTTCTACCTTTTTTAAGATTATGTTTGCTTTTTTTAATTTGGTTTAGCTTGGGTTAGTTTCAGTTAGTTGGGTTAGTATGATTATGATTGCTTTTTTTTATTTGGGTTAGCTTGGGTTAGTTTCAGTTAGTTGGGTTAGTATGATTATGTTTGCTTTTTTAATTTGTGTTAGTTTGGGTTAGCTTGGGTTAATTTCAGTTAGTTTTGTTTGGTTGCGTCCCGGAGCAAGCGAAGCGAGCGGAGGGTCATGCGTGAAGTCCTAGACACGTGTAAACGAACCCACCCATACTCTGCGCATGCAGAAGCCAGGGAGCCAAAGTAATATTCCTGTGTGTAGACACGAGTCCTATCGGCCGGCCGATGACGCGATCGCGGCGATCCCCACTGCGCGTCGAGCTAACAAAACCGGGCCGCATCGCGCTAAACAGACACAGGCAGTACCCACACGAGGTTCTCGAGTCGAGACAGTGGGCAGTCGAGAGGCAGTCTAGTTCGCAGCCTGACACCGAGCAAGCAGCATACCCCACCAGTAGGAGACACCGCCGACCAAGCCCAGCTCCAGACAAACCGGGAAGGACCGAGCAGGTAAATATCCGTTGTACCGTATTCCTAGTCCGTGATCCTTTCCATATTGGCAAGTGGAGTAATACCGGCCATCCTGCCTTGGCAAGCGGAGTAATCCCGGCCTAGCGTAGTATTCCCGGCTCCCCTATTGGCAAGCGGAGTAATCCCGGCCATCCTTGCTTGGCAATCCCGGTTGGCAAGCGGAGTAATCCCGGCCATCCTCCCGTAGTATCCCGGCTCCCCTATTGGCAAGCGGGGTAATCCCGGCCATTCTGGCTTGGCAAGTGGAGTAATCCCGGCTAAGTATCCTTCAAAACTAAGTCCATCCAAGCTTCACGTCCGAGTTAGGGAACCGTTCTGCCGAACCGACCGTGTCATAGAGCTGGAGCTATTGAGAACCATATACGGTATTTATCGTAGGGCTTCCATACCGTATCTACTGCCACACGTACCGTAGGGCTTCCGGACCGCTACAGTTTACCGTAACTACTATCGCACTTACCGTAGGGCTTTCGTACCGCTACCGTTTACTGTGTTTACTGCCATACTTACCGTAGGGCTTCCGTACCGCTACCGTTTACCGTGTTTACTGCCATATTTACCGTAGGGCTTTCGTACCCTACAGTTTACCGTATTTACTGCCATATTTACCGTAGGGCTTCCGTACCACTACCGTTTAATGCAATTGCCAACATATTTACCGTGGGTCTTCCGCACCGCTACAGTCTACCGCGCAATTAGAGATTTCGATTATTTTACTACCGTTTGAGTTTTCTTACGAATTACCGGGTTGGGTCGCTTAGAATAAGTTGTCCAATACTTTTAACTATAAGAAAGTTAGGTTTATACTTAGTGTCGTATAAACACGACCATTATTTTGTTTACACGGAGTGTCATTTACCAGGGACCGATTCCGATTATTTAAAAACCGAACCTTGGACAAGCGTTTCTCCACTGTCTAAAGGCTACCCGATAGACGAATAGCGATCCCCTCTGTCGCTGTAAATATCAAACGGGTGGCGCCCGAGAAAACCGAAATACAGGAGGTCGCAAAAAGTAAGTAACGGGCGCCGTTGCAAGTTGGTAATATAGTTGTTGAACTTTGTAGAGCTCTGTGGAAAATTTTACAAAAGGAACACCTAATATTTCCAACCAAATCGGATTTCGAAAACATAGCTACGAAATTTTATGAACGATGGAAATTTCCCATCTGTCTAGGATGCATCGATGGTAAGCATATCAGAATTAGGTGTCCGTCTGGTTCTGGTAGCATGTACTACAACTACAAGAATTTTTTTCCATAGTTTTGATAGCTATAAGTGACTCGCAGTATAAATTTATTATGATTGATGTCGGAGCTTATGGCAAAGATAGTGATGGTGGAGTTTTAATTAACACCAAATTGCATACTCATTTGGAAACGGTGTAGTACAGTTGCCTGAAAGAAAACAGTTACCTAATTCAGATATTAAAGCTCCATATGTGTTTCTGGGTGATGAAGCCGTTCCCCTCCGAACTTATTTATTGCGACCATTTCCAAGAAGGCAGCTACAAGATCATAGCAAGTCGTTATTTAACTATAAGCTCCCTAGTGCACGAATGGTAATTGAATGTGCATTTGGGATAATGGCTGCAAAATTCCGTATAACTCAGAGGGCTATTGAAACGAAACTAGACAATGCGGTTCATATTGTTAAAGCCATTTGTTTCTTGAGAACCACTTAAATAAGTAAACCTCTTAAAGATTTCCGTTCGTTTTTGTTCGTTAAGTAATATATTTAATTTTTTATGTTTATTGATTTCCCTGTAATTAACAATAATGAACTTAACAATTATGAAATTTTAACACACACAGGAAAGTTAACACAAAAAATATCACAGTATATAAAAAATAAAAATATGAATGCCAAAATTGCCTTTAAAACCAACAATAAAATTAGTAAGTTCATTAAAAATAACAAATCCCCTACACCTAAAAGTAAGAAAAATAATGTCTATAAATTAAATTGTGGTTCGTGTTCCAAGGTATATATATATTGGTCAAACTGGTAGACCTTTTGAAAATAGAATTAAAGAACACCAGTCTTGTTTCATTAATGGCAAGGATACTTCTAACTATGCTGGTCATTTAATTAATGAAAACCACGTTTTCAATAATGATTTCAATGTTTTACATAATATTGAAAATAAAGGTAACAAATTAAATCTGTTAAAAATTATGGAAATCAATAAATATAAAAAATTGAATATATTACTTAACGAACAAACTGATTTTGGGTTTTCTCCGTTATTAAACCTTTCCTAGAAATTAACTCATTTCCTTTGCTATTCATAAGGCGCCTGGGTCAAGATTATTTTTTGTAACTTACCTGCAACAGCTGAACTATATAATTTTAGCATATTTTAGTGTATCTATTCACATTTGAAAAAGACGTTACCGTCGAAACACGTGTCATGTTTAAATAATGTTAGTGGAAATCTTTAAGTGGTTTGCTTATTTAAGTGGTTCTTAGTTATGGATCTCCATCAAGTAAAGGCTAATTCGATTAAATTTGTTTATTGCACAATACAATAATCGATTTAGAACAAACAGATTACAACAGAAACCAGAATCTACACGATAATCAGTATTATTTTTTACCACAAGCAAATATCACACAATCTAGAAGTTCAAATCATGCTTCACACAGTGCTATAACAGTTAGACAAATTTTTGTCGAACACTTTGTTCTGACCCGCCAACAAGTAAATACCTACTTGTACGTTAATTACAATAAAATAGTATTTTAACCATAGCAATTTTCATTACTTTTTTTATAATAATTAACAATGCTTTATTTTCTAAGAAATGTACAGAATTACATGTACTGAACTTAACTGAAGTTGACAACTATAGAATCATTGCCACTTTTTATTGTGTACTTTCAACAAATTTTCAATTGCAATTTTTACAGTAACTTTGCAGTTATATCACAGGTTATTCACTACCAGCTAGTCATCTTGCAGCGGCATCCTTTGATTTGAGAAAGACAATAACCAAATTTTGCCAATTTAGAAGAGGGACATGACTCACTATTGTTTTAAACGTCTGGGCATCTGAATAATGCTTTTGAAGGTTCATTTAAATTAAAATATACTTTTTCTACAGCCGCGAGCAAAAAAACTAATTACTAATTTCAAAATCGACGAATACCGTGGATCCTTATTTTCGCTCTAGAGCGAACATGGAAAAGAAAATTCTCACTTTTTCCGTCGAGTGTGCTATGAATAGTCATGGAAACCGAAAATAAATAAATGGCAGAGGCGCGTTTGTTGCTGGCATTTGTTCTAAATATGCCGGAAGCCCGAATATCATGATACAATAAACGGAAGGTATGATACCTAACCGTCTCAAATTCGTTCGCTCCGCGCATTGACGTCATTGCGTGATTGGCTTCTATTGAAATGCATACGTTTATAGGCACATAATCATTATGTTTTACCTATTTTCTCTATTTTTTAAGAAGATTTGTGTCCTGGGTGAAATTAAAAACTAATTATTACATATTAATACTATAAAAATACTAATAAAAAAAATATATTCAACATAACTTTTATGATGAATGGATCAAAATAGTTGTATTAAAAACAGCATCTTTTAAGAAACATAAAAAACTTTTACTTTTATCTAAAAAACGTTTATTGAGTGTCGGCCAATCGACAGCAAAAAAAAGGAAATCGATAATAATATTTTTTCTTAAATAATAATTTTAGTCATCCTTCTTTTTTTAGAAATTGTTAAATTTATCAAATCCTGATGGTAGCAAGACCATTAGAGATGGAGCAAAATTAATTTCACATTCCTGTCTTAACTTGTCAAGAGCTATCTGACGGTACTAATTAGCAGGTGGTACCATGGGTACAAAATCTGGTACATCGGTAGATACCACTGGCAGGTGGAACCATGGGTACCAAATCTGGTACCATGGTAGGTACCATTGGCAGGTGGTACCATGGGTACCAAATCTGGTACCTTTGTAGGTACCATCAGTTAGCACCATCAGATAGCTGTTGGAAAGTTAAGATAGGAATGTGGAGTTAATTTTACTCCATCTTTAATGGTCTTCCTGCCACCAATGTGAAAAGAAGCCACAGTACCGATTTTCAACTGTTTATAGCTGTGAAACTACTAACTCTAGAGGTATAACATCATACATCAAATTTAATATGCTTAGAATTTTAAGTAGAATCCAAAAATGTAATAAAATATAGGTTGTTTCATTTAAAAAAGTGTAACTTTCTTTGACCACCCTGTATATAAAAAAGTAAAGATTAAAAAATACAAAAAAGTAAAGATCGTTTTACTAGGAACAACTTTTGTTTTTAATTTTTTTTGCAACCATTGTAGTCTTCGAGATGAGGTATAGGCTCGTCTTAAACGGGCCACCCTGTACATAGCCATCTTCCTCAAAATATTTTGAGCAAATACGTGCAGAAGTTTTATTAAATTTATCCTTACGAAAACACAGATGAACCCATTTATTACACATATTTTGTCTTTGGGAAAAGTAAAACACCTTATATTCCTATCAAAGTTTTTGCCTTGGTTATCCACCTTACATCCGTCCACAGCACACCTCATAATCAAACGTTTTTTAATTAAAAATACCAACAAACATCTTCTACGGAACAGTAACGCCAACAAAATTTAAATCTAAAACATACGAATCTCAAATGCAAACCACACGTTCGTTCATGTTGTAAATGCCTGCCGGCAATGACGTCACAGACGAATCGTCGCCTGCGCGATATCATACCTTACGTTTATTGTATCATGCCCGAATATAATATGTCAAAACTGACAGTCATTTGCAAATTTCTGAATAAGTATAGAGAAAAATATACATTTAATTTTTAAAAATGCGGCTGTTGGAAAAGTTATGTGTGTAACGCAAAGTAAGATTGCCGTTTTCGAAAGATTACTGCACTCCGTTACGCGTCGCGCAGTACCATTCTTTCTCAAGCGGCAACCCGTTACTTTGCGCTCTAAAAACACAATAGTTATTTGTGTATTTAGAGCGCAAAGTAATGGATTGCCGCTTGAGAAAGAATGTGACTGCGCGACGCGCAGCGGAGCGCAGTAATCTTTCGAAAACGGCAATCTTACTTTGCGATCGAAAAACACACAGAACTTTTTCTACAGCCGCATTTTTTAAAATTAAATGCACATTTTCCTCCATACTTATTCTGAAATTTGCAAATGACTGTCAGTTTTGACATAGTTCGGGCTTCGGGCATATTTAGAACAGGATTGCCAGCAACAAACTGTAACAAACGCACGACTGTCATTTATTTATCTTCGGTTTCCATGACCATTCATAGCACGCTAGACGGAAAAAGTGAGAATTTTCTTTTCCATGTTCGCGCTAGAGCGCAAAATAAGGATCCACGGCATTCGTCGATTTTGCGATTTCATTTCAATTTAGTAATTAGTTATTTTGCGCGCAGCTGTAGAAAAATACTATTTTATCGTCTGAAATCCGTTAAGAAACGATTTTAAATGCCAAACTTGTATAAAAATCCGAAATATCCGGACTCTATTAGGATGATAGCCGTGGCTTCGGACGAATTTGTCGTGGAGTATGAAGCGAAAATTTATTTTAAACTCGACCGTCTATTAAAAATAAAGAACTGAACCGCTCAGGGCACTGAGGCGCAGTGCACGACGCTACAACTTTCCGATTTTGATAGAGATGTCTAGCTGGTAGTGAATAAGCTGTGGTTATATGTTTTCAAACATAATTATGTATTTCAATAAAAAATAATAATTGCTGATACTTGCTGTTGTCCCTTAAAACTGTTGCAATGGCCTCCCATTCCTTATCTACGGCCAATCTGTTTTTAGACCAGTTGTTCCAGACAGTAGACCGTTTTTGAACTTCATTTATTAGCTCTTCAATCTGCTGATCAGTCATGAGTTATTCAAGCAACAGAAAACTTTTGGAGTTCCAACACAGGCAACCGCGCGATTCGACGACGAAAATCAAACTGATTTGAAAAACAAATAAGTGCGATCACGCGATTGCGAAGTGCGATTGCGCAATTGGGTGTATTTGACCATAATAGTTGTACCAAGTACGTTTTATTTATCATTATGTCGCTCGCGCGATTCAAAATATTTGCCAATTAGGACTCGGCGTAAACCTACTAACTAAATATCACCCTGTCCTAAGTTTGAACTTGAACTTGAAAAATGTTATATAAACATTCACAGTTAATTATAAGCAACTAGAGCGTTCGAAGACGGAAGCGATTTTTATCCTTAACGTTGCAGCCATCAGCATATTGTAGCATATAAATAAGCAGGCAAACGCCAAATTCAACAGGCTTTTGGATCTCTCTCAACTCCGCTCAACTTAGCTGGGTATGGCACACAGGTGCGTACACTTCTAGTTGTTCTATCCCACAACCTCAATATCTGTGAACACCTGGATATAGGTACAAGGTGATCAGATCCCTACCTAACCTGGATGTACGTGTGCACAGGTACACGGCACTTGGGGAATTCTAAAAAGTAGTGAGACTTGAACCTACGAGTGAAGTGTCAAAATTTCTAGTAAGGGGATTTTTGGGATTTTTAAAAGTAGTGCAAGTGCCTTGGACATCTTTGATAAACTTAAATTCGAAACGCTAAAAGACCTACCATATATCAATCAATCAATCAATCAACTTTTATTTGCAAAATACAACAACAATAATTGTACAATATAGTGGACACACAATTATACAATCTAGTTTAAGCATCGTCATTAAAAAAATAAAATAAAATACAAAAACATGCTAAAAACATGTAGGACACTCATCTATCTAACAGTAGAACCGCATAAATTAAATAAACACTAACAATAAAGGACCCTAACAATTAAAAAATTAAAAACTGTAACTTAACACATAATCAAGTCCTCCGATTCTCAGTCCCACTTAGCCGGGCTAAAGAGCGATCGTCAATCGTCAGTGTACCCCAGTCAAACTACAAGAACTCTCGGGCCTCATATGGGATTATATGGTGAAGTATTTTTTTTAATGCAAATTAAATGGTAACGTTTTTATTTCTTCCGGATGGCAATTAAAAAGTTTTATTGACGAAAGTTTTTATGGGTGAAAGACAATCTATGTTGAGGAATTATTAGTTGTTTTTTGTTTCTCGTATCATGGGAGTGAACCGATTGATGGGTTTGGAAGTTTACAAAGTTTTCTTTGGTGGAGTGCTTGTTGAATATAAATTGCCAAGAGAGAGTTAATATTTTTAGGTTCTTAAAATGTGGACGGCAGGACTCCGATTGGTTTATTTTGGATATGATTCTGATTGCTTTCTTTTGTTGTTTGAATATAATTAACCACTGCGGGGTGTGGCCACATGCCAAGATGCCATACATGATAAGGCTTTGGAACATGCCCATGTATGCAATTCTGCCAATCTGTGCATTAGTATGTTGCATTATTTTCCTAAGTAGAAAGTTTACATTGGCCAGTTTGATACTTAAACTGGTAGTGTGGAGCTTAAAAGAGAGCTCTTTATTCAGTATAATACCTAAAAATTTAGTTTCTGATGGTTTATTATCTGTTGTTTGTTTTTTTTAAATTAAATTCAATATTTACAGTTTTATTCAAATTAAGAGCTAGGGAATTTGAGTCAAACCAACTTTTTGCTTGAATGTTTAGTTCTGAATTTTTCCTTTGAGCTTGTTCTAAGTCTTTATGTGAATTGAAGTAGGTTGTGTCATCGGCAAATTGGATACATTTTCCACCATCCAAGCTAAGACAAAAGTCATTTGAATATATGACAAACAAAATGGGTCCCAGTATGGACCCTTGAGGTACACCAGATAAAACAGTTTTTATTGAGGATTTTATGCCATCAATTTAAGTTAATTGTTCTCGTCTCAAGAGATAGGATCCTAAAAAGACTTTTGCATTCCCTCTTACCCCATAAGCTTCAATTTTTTGTAGTAAGGTCTTGTGGCCGACGCAGTCGAATGCCTTAGAGAGGTCACAGAATGTGGCAACCACACACTCCCCCCCCCCTCAAACGCATCGACCACGCCAGTCACAAAACTGAGTATTGCATGGTTAGTAGATAATTTTTTCCTAAAACCATATTGGGTTTTGGAGAGCAGTTTATTTCTGCTTAAGAAATTAACAAGCCTGACTGAGTATGCCAATTCAATTATTTTTGAAAGGGACCGAAAAGGTGGGTATTATGGAGATAGGTCTATAGTTATTTAAATCTGTTTTTTCCCCTTTATTCTTATATATCGGTGTAACTCTGGCTAATTTTAGTTTATCTGGGAATTGCCCTGAGGTGAAACAGAGATTTATAATTTTAGTTAAAGGTGTCAAAATGCCCAACTCTATTTCCTTTAAAAGTCTATTGCTGTGACCAAAAGTATCTCTTGCGTTACTATTGTTTAGTTCGGTTATATATTGTGCAACTTCCTCTTCACTAACTGCCAAGAGGCACAAGCGATTCTGCATTGATACATGTTGTTTTATGAGATCTGATGGATTTTTTTTGGTGTGTGGTATATTTTTTCCAATTTCTTTAGGTATATTAATAAAGATTTAATTGCATTGGGGTTTATTCCTATTTTTGATGTATGTTTATTTTTTTTGTGAGCATTAAAGTATTGCCACATTTCTTTTTGTTTAGTTTTAGAATCTATGGTTTTGTTTTGAAGGTTGATCCTTTTATGTTCATTTAGTTTATATGTGTATAGTTGTCGAGCATTTTTTATTGTTTCAGAGAGATCAAGATTGTTTTGTTTAGCAAACCGTACCAGAAATGTTACGTTAATCCTCAGATCTTTTAACTCTTTAGTGAAATATGTTTTTGACTTATTTTTGACTTGAATTGTTTTGGTTTTCAAAGGTAAGTAGTTATCCAGTGTAGAATTAAGTATATTTAGAAAATAGTCCAGACTTTCATTGACATTAACAAAATTCTCCAACCCCGACCAATCACACAATTGCAGTGAACTTATTGTTTTCCCAACTGCCTCACCAGTAAATTGCCGATATGTGACCCTTTCAGTACCCTCCAGGGGACAGCCCGCCCGCGATATAGTTGACGATTCCCAAGTGGTCAGATAAATAAAAATCCTCCAAGACGGTCCTACAATTAGAGATATTATTCGTGATACAGTTATCAATACAAGACGCACTCCCCTTGCCAAGCCTAGTTGGGCTGTTTATTAAAAATTTAAAATTGTATGTACTAACAAGCCTTACAAATGTTGGTGTTATATTAGAGTTTGAGTCCAGTAAGTTTATATTAAAGTCTGCATATATATAGAAGGTTTTCCTTAAAATATTCAAAATACTAAACAACTTATCTAATTTATTGAAAAATACCCCTGTATCTCCTGTCGGTGAACGGTATAGGCACACCACAATTTTGGTAAATTGATTGTCTTTTATCTCTGTAGCAATTATTTCAACATTTTCTTCCTCCGCAAGTTTATCAATCTTCTGTATCTTCCTTATAACATATTCTTCCTTAGCATAGCAAATTACACCCCCATATCCACCCTTTCTACAGAAGTCATTTGCTATATTGTATCCATCTATGTTGAAATGTTGTATGATTTCTTTGGTGAGCCAGTGTTCACACAAACAAACTACTTCATACATTTGCTCCATTATGATAGATTCTAAATCATCCAGTTTATTTTGCAAACTGCGGATGTTCTGATAGTACATTCGCTGTGTACTGGATGTAGTATCCATGGGTGAGGATCCATTATGGCTCATGGCGTCCTCCTTTCCACAAAAAACTGTATCATAACCATCTACACTGCAGAATCCATAATCTCCGTTGACTGCGGTGGCATCCTACTTTTCGCAAAAAACTTTGACACTAATGCGCCATTAGACCATGTGTTTTTTGCTATGCTTTTCTATAGTTGGATTGGCTAATCGTTGCTTTGAAAGAGGAGTACACTTCCGGATGTTTCGAGGCATGGGGCTCACAGGAAACCTCAGGAAAGTCTGCCTTCAACATTGAGGTTAGTTCTTCTGCCGTTATTGCTGGATTCAATCGTGTGACATGAAGGGGAGCAAATTTTGGTACGGTGGTTATTCTAATATCCCTATTATTATTGGCACTAACAAGAAATCGCTTATTTCTTCTTCGACCTTGTCCGATTCATTTTCATTTCTATCGTTATCACTTCTATCGTATTGGCCCAGATTTTTCAGTTCATCAATTTTTGTCATGGCCTAAGCTTGATGTATAGCGTTTGTTACCTGATGAGGAAGAATTACACCTCTTCTTTTAGCTTCTATGTTCACCTTTCCTCCGCCGGCGCCGCCGTCAACTTTGTTGTTACTTTGTAGGAGTAAATGCGTATGTACTTGTGCCATTTTGGTTGCATATGATTGCATATCTCTGAATGTACTGCTAGTTGCCTCCCTACCATGTTTGGAGACAATAATATTTGGTATTTGTTCAACACTATTATTGTATTTTCCATCAGATTCATAATAATTTTTTATGTCGTTTTTTTTCCAACTGGCTAATTTTTTCAAGAAGAAAACGGCTCTTCTCTTTTAATAATTCGATATTTTCGTAGAGCAAATCCTGTTTTGATTGCATCTCTCTTACCAAGTCTTTCAATAATTTGTTTTCGGCCTGTAAAACGTCCACACTCTTGGAGGTTATATTTTGATCATCGCCGTTATTTCGGATTTCGTGTCGACATGTAGCACTTTTCTTTCCAGCTGCCTGTATCATGCAGGCTGGATGAAACATCTCACTGCATTTATAATACACTCAACAACTACCTTTTTACAATGAAAACACGAACTTCGCGGCTCCGTTCTGTTGGATGACCTGTCAGTGTCCGCCATCTTTGATGATATGATAATGTCAAAACAAATACATAAATAAATGACAACCCAGCTCACAGAAACTTTATTAATAAAACAGTGACCAAGAGCCTAAAAACACTTGGAACTAAGTCTCCCTCGAGAAGACATGCATTTAGTATTAGTTGGGTATAGTGTAAACTCTTAATTCATCTATAAACATAAACACGCATTTATTAATATACAGTCTAACCGTTGTTACGTTTGTTTGTAAATAAACGTATTATTGTTTTTATCAACGCCTCTCCTTTATTATCTCTTCTCAATCTGACGTAGTGCGATCCCAAATCTGGGCTACTCTCCTGCACGCTAAGTAAGGCGTGGCGTCACAAGTAAAAAATACAAGTCGTGACAGTATCTTGGCTTTTTTGGTGGATATTCATTGCTTCTTCTTCTCAGCAGATTTATTTTTTTTACGTCGGGCATCGTCTTCAGCATGGAATAACATGCCCAAAGCGTTAAAGGAAAGAAAGTCCTGGATTTCTATACAAAACCATGAGTAGGGCATCTTCGTTGAAATTTGCGTTCACACCACCATTTTACAAATATCTGTGTTGTGCTTTTATATCTTGATTTCGTCGACCTAATATCTTCTAATGTCTTTTAGCTCTTTTTTTTTCAAAGACTAACCTTTTCCCTCGGGTGTATCTAATTATACCTTGTCACTAATTCGAAAACAGACCAACGTGAGCGGCTTAAAGTAATATTTAATATTTAATAATAAATCTGGTATGAAATGGTCGCAAAATGCCGCTTATTCTAAATGCGGACACAACGTTCCGGCACAAAACGTGCACCGCTGCCAAATTCATTGTGGCCCGTATACGCACGTTACGCGAAGCATTTGAAGCAGCTGTATTTTAACAGAGGTTCGCGATCGACGGTCGTAAATGTACTGATATTTTACGACCGTCGGGCGGAGGTCGTAACGTTACAACAGTAAACGAGCATGTACCCTGTGAGAGATATGTTGCATAGTCGCGCTTGCGGGTTTAGGTTATCGTTTTGTTTTAACATTGAAAATGTTTCTGTTTTCCTAAATAGGGCCTCAAATCGTGAAAAAGTGCATGCTACATTTGCCACACATAACGTCGTACGCGTGAGAGAACGTGTTAGCTTAAACTTAAATTGATTGTACGTATCGGAATCAGTTCTAATGACTAAAATAAATTGGAACTAACTGAAACTAACCGAAAGTGTATTGAACGACTATCCAAAACTAACGAAAAGCACCAAAACTGGCTAAAACGTATCGCAATAGATTTAAAATATTGAAGTAAGTTAAAACTAACCCAAATTAACCGAATTTTGGTGACTAACCAAAAGCATTATAATTGCTTATGACATATCGAAAGGTGATTGAATGTCTAATCAAAACTAACCAAAAGTAACTAAAAGCACCAAAACGGGTTTAACATATCGAATTAGACTAAAAATATTGAAGTAAGTTAAAATTAACCCAAATTAACCGAATTTTGGCGACTAACTAAAACTAACCAAAACATTAAAATTGCTTATAACGTACCGGAACCGGTTCAAATGACTAAAATGTATTAAAACTAACTGAACTTTACTGAGACTTGACTGAACGACTAACCAATAGTAGGTACCTAAAAGCACCAAAACGGGCTAAGACGCATCGAAATAGATTTAAAATATTGAAGTAGGTTAAAACTAATTTAAATTAACCGAATTTTGGTGACTAACCAAAAACCCTAAAATTGATTATAGTGTAACGGAACTGGTCCAAATGACTAAAATAAATTAAAATTAACTGAAATTAACCGAAAGTTGATTGAACGACTAACCAAAATGGACCAAAAGTAACCAAAGGCATCAAAAGGGGCTAAAACAAGTTGAAACTAACAATTAACCGAATTTTGGCGACTAACTAAAGTTAACCAAAAACATCAACATTGGATATGACGTATCGGATCCGATTCAAATGACTAAAATAAATTAAAACTAACTAAACTTAACCAAAAGATGTTGAACCAAAACTAATCAAGAGTAACCAAAATGGGCTAAGACGTATCGGAACAGATTAAGAATAAAATAAGTAACTAACCCAAATTAACCGAATTTTTGCGACGACCTACATTATTAACCAAAAACGTTTAAATTGTTTTAACGTATCGGAACCGGTTCAAATGGCTGAAATAAATTGGAACTTACTGAAAGTAACCGAAAATTGATTGAATAACCAACCAAAGCTAACCAAAAGTAACTAAAAGCACCAAAACGGGCTAAAACGTATCGAAAAAATTAAAAATATTGAAGTAAGTTGAAACTAATTCAAATTAACCTTATTTTGATGACTAACCAAAAACACTAAAATTGGTTATAACGTTTTGGAACCGGCTCAAATAACTAAAATAAGTTAAAACTAATTGATATTAGCCGAAAGTGAACGACTAACCAAAACGCCAAAATGGGCTAAAACATATCAGAACAGATTAAAAATATTAAGCTTATAAGGTGAAACGAACTTGAATTAACCGAATTTTGCCGACTAACAAAAATTAGCCATAACGTATCGGAACCGGTTCAAATTACTAAAATAATTTAAAACTAACTAAAGCTAACCGAAAGCTGATTGAATGACTAACCAAAACTAATCACAAGTAACCAAAAGCACCAAAACGGGCTAAACCGTATCGGAATAGATTGCAAAAATTAAAGTAAGTTAAAACTAACCAAAACAAACCGAATTTGTGCAGCTAACCAAAACTAACCAAAAAGATTAAATTTGATTATAACATATCGGAGTCAAATGACTACAAAAAAATTGAACGAGTCTGGTAGTAGTCGAAACACTGATGTGTAAACATATCCTATAACGACATCGGTTGTAAAAAAACGACAGCAGCACGTTGTGTTCCCGAGCGGTCACCCATCCAATTACTAACCCCGCCCGACGTTGCTTAACTTCGTGATCGGACGAGAGCTGGCATTTTTAACATGCTATGGCCATTGCTTGTAAGTTTTAGCTTGGTCATAGAATAAAAATTAGGTTTGATAACCAAGTTTAAAATCATAAAAAATCAGCGCGAACGAAGCCTCGGGTAAAAGCTAAAAGTGTCCTATGTTCTTTACTATACTCTTGAAAATATCTGTACAAAATTTCATGATGATCGGAACAGTTTATGCATGAAAGCTTAAGAAACAAACAAACAACACATTCGCATCTGTAATATTAGTTAGGATTATTTTATAATACATACTGGCAGCTTCGGAGTGGATTAATTCACTGCACAAATTCGACACGATAATCTAATGCCATCAGGAATAACATCAATATATGGACACAGATTATTTACCTAGTAATCGTGGGCCGGCATCCTTAGATTTGGGAAAGTCAATAACCAAATTTTGCAAATTTTAGAAGAGGGCTATGACTCAATATCGTTTTAAACGTCTGGGCATCTGAATAATACTTTTGACAGTTCGTTTAATTTAAAATAATAATATGCTCTTTTATCATCTAAAATCCATTTAAAAACGATTTTAAATGACAAAATTGTATAAAAACTCGAAAATTCGAACTTTTTTAGGACGATAGCCGTGGCTTCTAACGAATTTGTCGTGGATTTTGAAGCGAAAATTCATTTTAAATTCAACCGTCCATTAAAAATAAGCTGTGCTATGGATCCAAATACACTGCGAATATAATAATTAATAAATAATAATTTTGACTGTTCGTTTAATTTAAAATATGCTTTTTTATCATCTAAAATTCATTTAAAATGATTTTAAATGGCAAATTGTATATAATACCGCCCTAGCGGCTAGAATCGGTTTACACATTTTCGTCCCATTTTCCGAGATTTACCCTCATACTGCCGCGTAAGATGTTTACACATAAATAAGTTGGAACTAACGGAAAGTTGTTGGAACGACTAAGTGACTAGAAATAGCCAAAACGGGCTAAACAGAATCAGAACAGGTTAAAAATATTACAGTAACGTTATGGCTAATTATATATTAATAGATTTTCCTAATTTTTTCGGTTTTCATATCTGCACATTTTTGATGTGTAAACATCTTATGAGGGTAAATCTCGGCAAATGGGACGGAAATGTGTAAAGCGATTGTAACATTATAAGCCGTGGCATTGAGAAGCAAGCTAATCCAGGACGTCCGTGAAGGATTTTTATACCATTTTGCCATTTAAAATCGGTTTTAAACGGGGTTTGGACGATATAAAAGCATATTTTAAATTAAACGAACCGGCAAAAGTATTATTCAGATGCCCAGACTTTTAAATCAATATTCAGTCACGGCCCTCTTCTATAATTTTCCTTCTATACCTAAGTTTGTTTTTTTAATGGACGATTGAATATAAAATGAATTTTCGCTTCAAAATCCACGACAAATTCGTCCTAAGCCACGGTTATTGTCCTAAAAAAGTCCGAATTTTCGGATTTTTATACAATTTTGACATTTAAAATCGTTTTTAAACGCATTTTAGACGATAAAAAAGCATATTATTATTTTAAATTATACGAACTGTCAAAAGTATTATTCAGATGCCCAGACGTTTAAAACAGTAAAATTTGGAAAAGCTGGTTATTGACTGTCCCAAATCAAAGGATCGACATCTAGCCCAAGTGTCCATATGTTGATGTTATTCCTGGTGGCATTAGATTATCGTGTCGAATTAGTGCAGTGAATTAATCCGCTCCGAAGCTGCCAGTGCGTATTATTAAAGAACCCTAACTAATATTATAAATGCGAATGTTTTTGTTTTTATTCTATGAACAAGCTAAAATGTGCAGGTAACGGTCATAGCACGTTGAAAATGCCAGTTCTCGTCCCATCACTGAAGTTAAGCAACGTCGGGCGTGATTAGTACTTGGATGGGTTACCGCGAACATAACTTTTACAACCGATGTCGTTATAGTATATGTTTACACATCAGTCTCTAGTACTAGCAAACTCGCTTAATTTTTTTTTGTTTTAATTATGATAATGTTTAACATTATTGCTAAAAATGCATTTCTTTAATTATATACCTATATTATAAACACTCGCGTGTTTGTATTTTTACTTTTTTAAATTCTGCTTTTGGAAACTATATGAATTTCAACGCAAATCACATTTTTGCGTTTTTATTCATCATTTTCCATGTTTCCCCGGTTGCATCTTTGCGAAGGACTGTGAATTTTTGTATTGTTAATTCAAAATATTAATTTGTAAAATGGAAAGAGCGAAGCTTCGACAAGTCTTGGCCCCCCTGCGAAAAAAGTGAAATTGCATTTAACTATGGGCGAACATGCATTGGTAAAAACCGTGTATGTTTGTTTGTTTGTTAAACGAAGCTATTGATAACGTTACAGCTGATAATTGGCAGAAGTGTATCGAACATGTCATAAAACAAAAAATTATACTACGGTCGAAGTTATAGTTGAACATCTTATTATCAATGTTGGTTCCGAAAGTAGTGATAGTAATGATTCTGAATCAAATTCTGATCAAACCTCCGATAACGAGTAGGAAACTTAAAATTGTATTGATTTTTGATGTAAACTTTCGATGCAACTTTCAATATGGTATTTTATGATAAGAAAAACCCCTTATCATATGACTCTTTTTTTCCTAGCCTTAATAAATACATAGTACTATTTGTTTGTAGTACAATTTTGTTGCTTATTACTAGACTTAGGAATAATTTTGAATATACGTTTTTTTGCATATTTCATGCATATTTATGTGCATAAACTTTATTTTTTTAAGTGGATATTTGCCTAAGTCTACTTATTACTATTCCATTATATAGTTATTATAACATATTAATTTATAAAGCAATTGTATCCGCCACTGGAATTTTCTTCTCTCTTCCCCTACCCCTCGAGGCGCGCCTTAAAACTAAAAATGAGTCACTGACTATTATTTCCGGCTTGAACCATAGTTAAATATACTTGAATAAACTCGCGTCGCAGTTTAAATTTTTGTAAAAAATACCAGTCTCAATTTTACCTTTTATATTTAAAGCTTTGCGATGCCAATGTGTTGCGTAACAAAGTTTCGTATATCCGTCTGCGTATTACTGTTAATATGAATTCTTAACCCCGTCATGCGAGTAACGTAAAGAAAAATGATAACTGATTTTTAAATAAAACTTCTATTCCTTTTATTTATATTTCATAGCCTTTCAGTCAGCAAACTTATATCTGACCCATATCAACCGAGGACTTGGCAACGGTATGAAACGTTATGGAGTTAACATCAAAACAATGGAACTGCGACGAATACGATTACTACACACACACACACACAGTCCGGAAACATACTTTGAGATAGGAACATAACTAAATAGCAATTGTGTGTCGAGGGGCCTATTTGTTCCTGCGATAACATTCGAAATGTGTGAAATATCGACTCTAAATTTGGCCCATGCATTGCTATTAGGAAGGGAGAACGTTCAAGTTGCTTTTGAGCAGTATTCATGGAACAAGGGTATAAGCCGGGTGATGAATAATTTCCTCTAATTTCTTCCATTATATATTTTTTCCAAATTAATAAATGGATCATGGGAATACGTGAGTTTCGATAAGAAGGTGGGAAATTTAAAATTTACGCCGAAACTTCTGTAAAAATTAGGTGTTTATGGATTCTAATTATTATTTTACTTACCACCATTGTTGTTTGATTCGCAATCCTATTATTAATTATTCGCTCTCTACGAACAGCGTATTGCATTATTATACCAGAAGTCAAGGTGATATATTGTAACATGATTAGTTAATTGCTTAAGAACTGGTCGATACGCCTAGTTAACTCAGCGGTTTTAATATTTATAAGTGTGGGTCGCAGAGTTGATGATAGTTGGGCGAAGGCGGCAACAATTTTTTTTGCTATGAATGTATCAACGAATTTTGAGCAATGAAGTTAGGGTAGCTAAATTTAGAAAAATACGCTATCTATCGTGAAATCTGAAAGTAAATTGTAAGAACTCAACTTAGCAATGACTTCAGCTTTCCCAAAATAAACATCAGGATCTCAACTAAACTATTTATTTAAATAATAAATACTTCACAGACATAACCGCACAAAAACTAAATTTTAGTTGAAGTGATGGTATCACACCTAAAATAATGAGAAGATTATCTAAAATAATTATTAGATTATTAAGCCTTAATATAAATTCCTATATCATTATTATCGCCTAATTTGAAATAATTCCAACTAAATATTAAATTCTTAAAATTTTGGCTAAACATGGATAATCACAAAACGGGAATAATAGTTGCTTTACTAAACAAAAACTATTTAAAATTAAGCAATACCATCATTGGGCCAATACACAGTTATAAAAATTGAGCGAGTCTGCTAGTAATCGAAACATTGAGGTGTAAACATATCTTATATCGACATCAACGAGACCGCGTGACGCCTGAATATAGGCAATCATTTATTTGGAAATTGTTGCCTATATTCTGGCGTCAGAAAGAACACGTTTTATACTAACGGTTACAGAAAGCCTCATAACACATTCCCGTCGCAGATACCGCCTGACGTGCGTTGTTTTATGTTTGCATTTGTAACGTTTGCATTTGAATGTCTAATATTACACTTCACGCATAGCCTTCCGCTCGCTTCGCTCGCTACAGAGGCGCAACGACAAAAACTAACCCAAGGCATGCCCAAAATCAAGAATTTTTTTATAAATATATCCTCAAGAAAATAAAAACACCATCGGAAATCGAACGCGGGTTGCAGAACCAGAGGTCTAGCATCTTAACTACTGAACCACCAGAGCACATGTAAGCAATTCATTGAATCGTAAAGATATAGGTAAAATGAGAACGCAATATAACAAAAACACCCGATACCAACCCACAAGTCGGGAATGAATTTTGCAAGCTGTCTTTATCCGCTAGTCGTTTTACAAGGAAGCGCTGAAGTAGACTGCGCATGGTTATCATGTCACATCCGGGTTTCACCCTTTCGCCTATTTTCCCGAGATTTACTCTCATACCGCCGCGTAAGATGTTTACACATCAAAAATATGTTAAATTAATCATTTAACCTGTCAGAAAATATATAGTCGATGAATATCTGCAGGGCAAATCGAAGTGAGCTTAATTCGGTACCTGCATTAAGACGAAAATCTAAACTTGCAGGTAAGTAGGACGGTTTACTGGCATGAGGCTTATAGCAAACTACAGTAAAAGTTTAATGTTTAAGTAGGTAGAAGCAATACAAGAATAAATCAGATACTTACTATATCATTAACAAGAAATTCATTAATCGCGATGATAATATCCGTTATGATAATGAAAAAATAAGTATTTCTAAACCGAATTGCGGTAAGAAACAGTAATAAGTACGATACAAGATAATAGGTGACCTAAAGTTATTTAACGGTAAGTTCAATAAAATGAATATAGTAAGTAATTATGTCACTTATAGGGATGGCGTAGCATTTAGGTAAGTAAATGTATGTAATAAAAAAATTTATGTGACATAGTTACGGACATATAAGCTAGGCATTCGATAAACGAGATAATATGAGACACGATAGTGAAGAAAGTCTGAATAAATTAATTAAAGAACGATAGTAAAAGGTAATAGAAACAGTAAAAGATAATTATCTACTAAAAGCCACTTGACCGTAAGTTCGAAAAACTAAGTTTAGCAATTATGGGGCCTGCTTGTTTTCTGTAAATCCTACGGACGTGGAATCAACTGGTGGAGGTTGGTGGCTAGTCATCAACTCCCACAAATACTTGGCTGGCCCCAGTTAGGGCTTTGGTGCTTCCTGCGAACCTACGATTCATACCATGTGGTCAGCACCGTCTCGGCAAAAGCACTCAGACGGGCGAAATGAAACCGGAGAAACTCTCTTTGATAGTGAAAAACCAGAACCAGAACCCTTCATCAGTAGCCATTTTGAATCCACTGCTGGAAATAGTTCCCCCGTAAATCATTTCATTTCTGCCGGTATTGAGCACTTTGCATCCAGTTGTGCTGGATGCGCTTGATGTCGCCCGACCATCTTGTTGTGGGACGTCCTCGGTTTCGATACGACTCGTGTCTAGGTTTCCAGTCTAGAATCTTCTTTGTCCATCTTCCATCCCTGACTCTGGCAACGTAACCTGCCCGGTTCCATTTCAGCGTTGTAATTCTTTCAACTGCATCCGTAACACCGCTCTCCCTGATTATATGATTGGAACTGTCTCTGAGGGATATATTCAGCATTGATCTCTCCATTGCCCTCTGGCTATTTTACTAAATAGAAACTATTGCAGCATAAGACACGCCTCCAGCGACGTCATTGCAAAATATAATCGGCCTCAGCAAAATCCTACAAATTCTAATAGACTGCAGCACGCGAATGCATTCGATGTCTTCGCGATGCAATCGATTTCCAGCATGAGTCGTGGTGGTCGAGAGGTCTAGATGGTTAGGTCTCAACTCGGCAGCGGCAACTATCGGCGGCGGCGGCTTGGGTTCAAACCGCGTTGCTTTTTTTAATTTTTTTTAAGGTTAAGTTTCTAAACCGTTTTTTCTTGATTTTGGGTATGTCTTAGGTTAGTTTGGGTTAGCACCTGGTTAGTTTCTTTTTCTTGAGCCCCCGTAGCGAGCGGTAGCGAGCGGAGGGCCATGCGAAAAGTGAAATATTACTTTTCTAAACAGTTTTTTTCTTGATTTTGGGTATGTCTTGGGTTAGTTTGGGTTAGCACCTGGTTAGTTTCTTTTTCTTGAGCCCCCGTAGCGAGCGGTCGCGAGCGGTTGGCCATGCGAAAAGCGACGTCATTGCAAAATATAATCGGCCTCAGCACAATCCTACAAATTCTAATCGACTACAGCACGCGATTGCATTCGATGTCGCTGGAGGCGTGTCTTGTGCTACAATAGGTTATATTTAGTAAAATCGCTGCCCTCTGTGCTACTTGGATCTCGTTTATTACCTTCCTGCTTATGGTTAGTGTTTCTGCCCCATATGTCACCGGAAGTACACACTGGTTAAAGACCCTCCTCTTCAGGCACATGGGAATATCTGATTTAAAGACATCCCTCAGCTTTCCATAAGCTGCCCATGTCAGTCCTATTCTTTTATTTAATTCTGTGGTCTGGTAGTCTCTTCCCAATTTAATCTCATGGCCAGTTATTTATAGGTATACACTTGTTCTATTTGAAATGTTAAACGTTGAAATGTTTTTGGCCAATACAAGGTTGGTCATGTATTGTGTTTCAGAGAAGTTAATTTTAAGGCCAACTCGTGCTCAAGAACTTTGAAGGTCTTGAAAAAGCTAACATGCATGATCCACCCGATCTGCAATAAGGACTATGTCGTCCTCACACCCCAGGTTGTTCAGATACTCCCCATCTATGTTGATTCCAATATGTCCCCAACCGTTGTTCTTCATGGCACTCTGCAGCAAACTGCTTAAGAGTTTGGGAGAGATGGTGTCTCCTTATTTAATACCTTTCTCCAAGGGGAATATATTTGTGTAGCCATAGTACATTCTGACTGCAGCTGTTGCGCTATTTTATATATTACGAAGAAGGATTGCGTATCTATGATCAATGCTGCACTCTGTAAGTGCTCTCAACATGCAGGTATGCTGGACTGAGTCAAATGCTTTCTCAAAGTCTACAAATATCAGTATCAATGGCTTGTTGTATTCTGTAACTTTCTCTATCAAGGACTTTAGTAATAAGTGTTCATTACATGTAATCTATGTTGATGAAGAAATTCTATAAGAGTTTTACCCCTTTCGTTCCTATTTCCATATCCGTATGGTCCCACTATAAACTCTGAATCGTCTTGTTTGTGACCTATTTTGTCGTTTAGGTCTCCCATCATTATAGTATATTTGGTGGCTATCTCTTGTATTGCAGTGTTAACATCGTCGTAGAACAATTCCACTTCTTCATCTGTGTAGGTACTTGTAGGTGCATATACTTGAATGACCTTCAATCGAATTTGTTGGCTTATTTTGTAGATTAGATATATAACTCTATCACTTATGCGTTTAATTGTAAGTATGTTCCTTGAGTGCTTCTAATTTACAATAAATCCAACGCCACCATTAGAAGAATCTCCTCTATAATGTAACAGGTGTCCTGACCAAAGTACAATTTATTCCTCGCCCTCCCGCCGTACTTTTGATAGCCCACTTTACATGTTTCAGCTCGTCTTCTAGTTCTACAAGCTTTTCGTCCGCCATCAGTGTTCTGTTGTTATAAGTTACCATGAACCATAGTCCGGTCCACTCCAGGGATTCTTAGCACCCTCTGCCCCTCTAAATAATTTTAGCTATCCAGTATGGACACACTAGCATATAACATACCTTTTTTTAGGAACAGTAACCTCACTATACGTAAAATACCTTTCCAAGACGATATAATATGAGGAAATATGTGTGGCAGGATATTTACCAATTCATCTCACTACAAATTAATGCAGAAAATGAACCCGATAGTCAAAAGAAACCAAGATAATATCGCGATATTAATACTCGTGTTTGTTATAATTCCGTACGCGTTTAGCGCACGGAAGAGAAGGCGTCGTCAATTGCCAAAATTGTCTTAGTCGTCCGTCAAGAAAAACTTTCAAGCACAATTTTTGGGAACTGCATTCGTCGATAATGACTGGGGTGCGTTCAGGTAACGAGAATATCGACAACATAAATTAACTAGTGAAAGGAAAAAGCTATATTACCGGAATTGATAGCATTTACAACGCTACAATACTTTCAGATAAATTTTACGTTACGCTGTGTTGCAACTTTTACCGAGAAAAAAAGCTTCGAAATGTTCAGAAAATGATGCAAGCATTGTAATTAGTTGTAATCTTTTAGATTGTGGCTCCTTTGATGAAGTATTATGTAGCAACACGTTTTTTCTTCTTGATGTTCAAAGTAAAGATTTTTAATTAAACTCGTTAAAAGGAAACCTAGCCCCGGAAAGTCGTATTGCAAATGCCCGGCCCCGGTAGTGGGGACGTTAGAGCGCCACCAGTTCTGTCCAACTGAACTGAAAAAGCTCCGCGAGTATTGTGCAGAGTGGCTAGGCCCGCTTATTAAATCAAAAAGGCACTTAATCTCAACTAAACAAGAAAACACAATCTAAAATTTAAGGAACAATATATTTGCTACTGTTGTGTTCTTTTTTTTTTTCGATAAAATTTGCAAGTTTAAAGTTAAAGGAATGTCAAATGACTATTAAAGTAATTGATAAAATAAACAGAGTACAATATGGAGATTGTACGGAGATCAATTCTGTTGTTTATTTATACTTGGTACTGTATACCTTACAACTAAATGCACTAAATACTACAAATCGAAATGATCAGTTTGATGTTAACTAAGCTAATTACATCTAGGTTTGCGTGCGCTAATAGCTTCACCAATTTTTAAATGTAGCCATAATAATATGTATGACGAGTGAAGGCTGTGTGCATGTACGAAATGTACTCAATGAAAAAACCTTTGTATTCCATGCAAAAATTTTTGCATGGAATACAAAGGTTTTTTCATTGAGTACATAATAATATGTAGCAATGAGCGGTCACAATAATTAAATCAAATGACTCGATAAATTAATAAAAATTAGAATAAAACTTATTGAAAGCTTGGCCGTCAATGCTTGATTTATATTATAAAGAAAGAAAATTCAGAGCGGTTATGTTACTCGATAAAGGAATGAAAATAATACAATTATGGAAACTGTTTTAAAGCCTGCCAATGCTTGACTTATATTAAAAAGAGAGAAAATTCAGAGCAATTAGATTACCCGGCCCGATAAACCATTGTATAAATGAAAATAAAATTAATGAGCTATCTCAGAGCTTGGCGGTCAATGTGTGGTTTATATTAAAAGATGGAAAATTAAGAGCGATTATAATAAACTGATAAACAAACGAATTCATGAAAAATAAAGCTTCTGTACGATACCCAAATTCGGTCATCGAACCCTGGTGGAAGCGCCGGGCAACACTAATTTAAGTTGTGACCTGCTAGTAAAACTTGTAGCCTGCTGGCGAAAGTGGTAGCCTTGTAGTAAAGGTGATAGTCTGGTAGTAAAAGGGTGGTAGAGTGGTAGCCTGTAGGTAAAAGGTGGTAGCCTGCTGGTAAAACCCTCGATAGTGTGTGAGGGCTATGGAAGATTCGACGGTCTCTGTCTTATATGACGAACGTGGAAAGCCTCTAGTACAGTATTTAGATACCGAAAAATCGGTCGTGTCAACACACCAAGAGATACCACAATATATCACCAAGGAAAAGGGTCGTATTAAATCACAATACTAAATGTCGAGTCTATAGCAACCCTTCTCGCCTTAGAAGAACTCTCGATTGGTTTCCGTCAATTTGTCTTTCTCCTTCTACGAGATTAAAAAAACTACGTCGGATCAAGAAGTAGTAATCAGCTGAAACATGCCAAGTGATTTCGATACAAGGAATAATTCTAAGATAATAAACGACTTAGTTCTCGTTTATTATGATGGTAAACTACGGCGGAAGCCACAATTGATGAGCTACATTTTTGAAGAAATGCTAGGAAATACTCCTACGAAAATGATAAACCTTTAAAAATCTAAATCGAGAGCAACAATCACGGGAGGACAGTCCATTCCTCTTATTTGGAAGGAACAACCGAACATTAAGTGAAGAGATAAATATATTTAAAAGCAGAGGTACCAAAATAATTTAACGATCTCAGAAATGATCGGCCGGTGAATGGAATCCGGCAACCAAGGGGTTCCCAAAAAGTTATGAAATATTTAAACCGACAATAAAATGTGAATCGATGAGTTTAATGTAGCATACAGGCGGGTTTTATTAACAGAATTCCTAAAAAAAAATAATCGGTTCGCTGGCCGCTCTACAGTAATGTAGTATAAGTCAAGCCAAACTATCCTAATAACAAGGGGCTTCGCTTATCAACTAAAATAAATATAGTCACAACGTGTTATAAATGCCAATACAAATATATCGTTAACCCATACTAAGAATAGAGTTAATTTACATTAAGAAAGGCGGCAATTTCAAGCGAATCAATAAATTTAGAATTAATAAACCGATGATTGCAAAATACAGCATCCTTTTTCCTAAATGCGGCGTATAAATGAAATTCAAAAACATTTGACACTGGCAAAATCGGACTGTTACATTGTACGACGGAAATAATTTGTAAAGATACTTATGCCCCAAAAAAGAATTTGTAAAAGAACTTATGCCCCAAAAAGGACAAAACAACAGGTTTGGGTAGTAAAAAGTTTTCTACAACTCATCGTTAAAAATTTAATCCATGCATAATGAAAGCTTTCTTTTATTAGAATAAATATATTCATATATTATAACAGATCATTAAAATCTGCACGTTATTTCAAAAGGTAGAATTTCTACTTTTACTTTTACATGAGTGATGAAACATTATGAAAAGATATAGTGATATAAAATTTGATCCTGTCATTTTGTTGAAACTAAAATGAGCTAAGGTCATCATTCATGAAAATACTTAGGTGGGAAGAATACTATTATACCTGGATATTCGTGTATGATAACGACCTGCTATTTAACTATCTCATCAATCATTTAATATCATATTACATTTGTTATAGAACTAAATCCGGTTATTTACTTTGTAGAATAATATTAAATACGAATTATTTAATAGGAGACAGCACCAACACCGGATTTTAAGAGTCGAGCACCATAATTGGAATTTTAGGAAAGGGTTTTAACGGGCTTAAGAAGCTTATAAAGCCAGTGACAGATTTATTCCATTAGGCAAATAATTCGATCAATATTAGCTCCAAAACGATTTATTCTAAGGGCAAGTCATTGGTTTAGAATGGAAATATATGTCATGTTCGGTTATATGCCTATTGCTTATTGCTAATGACTGATCATATCATTTATAAAATACAACCAATCATTTAGTTTGGTTCAGTCAGCGCATAAGCGTTAAGTGCAAGATATCTGCTTTATTTATGTAGTTCTACCTAAAGTCGAGTTTCTCTAGAAAGGAGAGTACAAGCCTCTATATGGCAGAAAGTAAAATAACTAGAATTATAGCATAGTATGCGGTGTAGTAACTGGTAATTTACAGGAGCCGGGCCCTGGTCGTATTTAATATGAACATTGTTCCCAGACTGAACGAGACTTTTGCTTTTAGTGTCCTATATTATACACATATATGCGGTGGATTATTCTGAACCATTAACTTTGTAATATATGTATATATATTACATCTTCGAAAATGTGTCGCATTTAGGAAAAAAAAATCCCGGATACCAGGTGCTTTTGATTACTTGTTGAAATTATTCGAAAATATTGTTTTCTAATTGTTGTAAAAATTTGATTTATATGATTATATCATTGTTTCCTATCAAGGCAGTATTTTAGAGGCGACCACTAGAAAAGGTTTGAGAGAGTGAAAGATGGAAACTGAAGGATAGGACAGGACAGGAAAAAAATTGGCCTAAGTGATGAAGATTTAGGAAGTAAAGAAATTTTTTTCAGAAATCTCTATGCTATGACGGTAATTTTGTCTACTTGCTACTCGAATTAGCCCTTAGCCCGTAACATGAAATTTTTAACGTACCTAATACGAAAGACATGACCGACGGATCAAGTCCACCAGGAAAAATGAAAATTCAAATAAACTGATTAAGGTAATAAATAAAAGTATTAAACATAAAAAAGACGTATTAAACAGAAACATGCAAGAAGATATTTATTTCATAAAAGTTTATAAAAAAAAATGGAATATACTAATTTTGATAACATTTAACGCACATGTTCCTACTACACTCCAAATCTACCAGGCTTAAAGCCACGAACACATTCCTCATTTTTGATGAAGGACAAGTGCTGCACAATTTTCCTTCGGGAAGTTTATCATTTGATACATTATTACCTGTATTCTCGATGGAAAGATAAAAAAAACTTATACTTCCTTTTTTAGATCTCGAGGGATATTTGTCTCCTGTCTTTGTCTTAGATAAGGTTGAAGTAATTTAAAGGCCAAATTGGTCATGAATGTAAAACGAGATTGTACCTCATTATGTTTGTAGCAAAGATAAAGGACTGAACTTTGTAGAAAATACAGCCAAAGGCTAACATCGTGTTTAGCGATTTGCAATATAATTAGCTCATTTCATATCTGAGACATAAATAAACTCCTGATTTTGTAATATTATAGTATTTCACTATTTCTGTTTTTCCTGGTTCGTAATATTTGTTGTGATGCGTAGAAAATAATAAGACTACAGCTCTATTTTTTTGGCATATAGGATATTAGAGTTTTGCCGTCAGTAAAGCCGTAAAGCATTGTACAAATGCTCCCGTTTTGTTGGCTTGGAATTGGCGCTTGTTTTTCTTTAGAGTCCCTTATGAGTGAGGTCACGTTTCTTCAATTCATCGACGACCTCTATTGATGAAAAATAGTTGTCAGCTGTAATATTTCGATTTTAGCCCTCGATTGACTTCGTTAGACGAAATACACATTGAGAAGGTTTTGATAACTTGCGTTCATCTTCTGAAAGTCTAAGACCATCCGAATCTTTTCCCGAATATATATACCCCATATAGAAATACGAGTACTTAGCATCTGTCTATTCACATTACTTTTACTCAGTATTTGCCAGGTTTTGGGACATGTAAATTCGAAAGCCCCAATGACCTTTAACTGGAAGTAGCATCTCGTCTGCATTCACACAATTTCCCACTGTGAAAAGCATGTGGCCATTAGATCCAAAACTACTGAAAATATTAGATATAGCCGCTGTTCTATCGGTTTTCTTTCGCTCTTCGCGATTCAAACTATCGTCAAATCTAAGGTAAGATAGTAGAATTTCAAACCATTGAATGTATTTCAAAATTCTAAATATTGGGCGACCTAAAGGATCTTTGTATAACAGTAAAGCATGTTTTCATGTGAGGATTCTAGAATTATTGAAGATGGGATAAAAAGTCTAAGCAAAGACTTTAGCTCAACTATGTTCGAGTCTCTGTAGCTTGACTTTTTGTCGTTGATGTAATTTTTTGATTTGTCTATTAAGCAGAGGAATACCGGCCTCTAATAATATTTTGTTTTCTAGTTC
>MU192056.1:0-16507 GCA_016904865.1 Pissodes strobi
TACTGGTAACTGGCCACGTGCGGAAGATTACGGAACAAAATATGTTGCTCGTTCCTCAAGGGGTGCCTGTAGAAGAGATCCTTGCTCCCATTCGTAATCACCACCAAAGCCCTACGTAGCTAGGGTTTTTATTTGAAGCGAGTTAAGTAGCTAACCAACCAGCTACCAGTCAGTCCGATTAATTGTTTTTTTTTTGGTACCGACTGCAGCCACAGAGTTACGGGATGTCCAGGTGGGCACTACCTCCAATGCCACTGAGAGTTTATGGGTCACAAGGTGCCTAGCAGCATACGTTCAGAAGGTCGGAGGTTATATAAGCGGAGACCAGATGGGTGTAGATTAAGTTGGGTTGGATCTGGTACTATGTTCACAGAACGCTTGCGATCTTCCACATGTTATTTGCGTGTTTTTAGATTGCGTGTTTTATTTCTTTCTGCGTTGTATTCGTATAAATATTTTTGGAACTTTGAAACCTGCACGAACGTTGCCGTCTTTTATTTGCTCTGAGATACCTCAACCAAACAAGGGTAATTGATAGTCGTTTGATTCCGAGTCGCCCTTAAGGATTCTCAAGACCGAGGACCTTCTAGTTCGGGTCTGTGGATTTAGTTATTTCAAACTAGTGGTCAAAACAAATATAACTGACCCACACCCACGTCGACGAGCAGTCGGAGCACATGTTGCGCTGGCCGCATCCTTAAGGGTAGATAACATCTTATTTATTTTATATTGCTAACTCATTAAAAAGTGTTTTACTCGCAACAATATTTTTGTAGCACCTGTAATTACCTCGATGTAAAATATAAATATCCCTATACACTAAATTCATTTTATTATGCGTACATTGTAAAAATTAGGTATAATAATAAAAATATTTAATTTCATTTTAAAAATATAGAAAAATTTAACTCCGCATAATCTTCAATCTAACAAATATGCCAAATTCCCGGATTTTAAAAAGGTTTAAAGCATTGGATACATTTTTTACGAATAGAGTCTGCATCATAATCCAAAATCTGTTGATTAAATTTATCCGACACTTCTTGTCAGTGGTGCAATTTAAAAGTAATATGCCTAAATAAATGAAAATATGAAAATATTTTCAACATAAAATAGAGCCAATAAATACAAAAACTTTAATAAACATCTTCAAGCAGCATAAAATGTAATGACGGTATTTTAAGCATTATTATCTCAGAAACAAAAAACGAAAGTTATATGAGATTAATCCCTAATTTGGAAAGGACTCAAAAAATGCAGCAGACACATAATATTACAACGTCCACTGAAAAAGATAAAATTTGATTTATCCCGCTTTTACGATGTACCTGTGGTAATTCAAAATATTTTTAAATATGCATCTCTGAAAAGCAAAAAAAATTTTGCTTTTGTTTTTTTTTCTAGTTGTAATGGCTAACAAGGTTACGAAGAATTAGGTACACACTAAATAAACGCGTGGGAAAATTATGCATACAAAGACATTCCATTTCGTTTAAACGTCTTCAGATATACAATAAATACCCAAATGGGGTTTAGTGTTTACAGGACAAAATGATAAATGTTATATTAAAATAGAAAGTATTTCTTGGCATATAAAAATTTTTGCTACTCAAAAAAATCTTAGTGAGGGGAAGCTTTTATTTTTGATGATGGGTATCCAGAAAACACGACTCTGCTAATTTGAATCATCAGAAATACTTAAAAGAAATACGAAAAACACATTTTAAAATGACCCAAATAACAACTATTAAAATAGAAACAAAATAGCCTTATAAGTTTTTTGAATTGGTTTGCAATTTCGTAATGCCCCATTTTTTAATTGAAATTTCATGATAAAACTACCTTGATATCTTACTTCTTTCTTAACTACCTACTACCTATGTTTGGAATGGATAGCCAGCGAACTAAAAACGAAATAAAATTGTTCAAAAATAGTTGTGGAATCGAAATGGTGGAAATACCATTTTAAAAATCGAGCTTTTCGTGTAGTCAAAATACGTAGATAGTGTTACTAAATAATTTTTAAAAAAATTTTAGAGTATGCAAAGTAAGTAAACAAATTTTTGCTTTAAAAAATAACCGGAAAACATGAAAAACAAGCTTAATTTTATTTAGGAGTATTACTCAAAGTATTCTTTTTTTGTTGATTTTAGTATTTATTTTAGTATTTATTGGTCTAATAATTTATGACTTATATCGGGGTTTAGCAAATCTTTTTACTCTGTACAAATTGTTTCATTAGTAATTTGTGCATTATTACTCCGCTCCTGACGTGTAATAACTGTAAGTAAACCAACGAAAATTTCGTGCTATTATTTTATTTCCTCAATAAATATGATAGGTATCCAAAAACATTAAACAATATTATCGAAGGCTGTGAGGTAAATACTTACCACAACTCTTAACACATTCCTTGCAAAATTATTCATCTTATAAGGAAATCGAAATTGACACTTATAATTTCGTTTATGCTGGCCCGGCAGTCAAAATACTGTCAAATATTATCTGTCATTTTATTAAAAAGTATATCGAGAAATTTAATGGCCGTTCTAAATACAAACGACAATTTACTCAAACAACGGTTGTATGATTATGAATAACCCAAATATTTTCCCGTGGAAATGTGCTATTTACATTTTCCAAAAAAAAAAAATAGTCAACTTTTGCTAATCCTCTAGACCTTAGACCTATAAAAAACATATTTATTTTTTATGTAACTAATTCCTGTTAAACGAAAGTTGTCCCAAATGGTATTAATGAAATATAAATGAACACATTTAAATACTCTTTTTAGTAGCTTCGCAAAGCATCATTTAACATTTAAGTAATACTAATAATAATAGTTTACCAGTATGTTTAATATACATCATGAATCTATAGTTTTTCTTTAAGATTAACGCAAAGTCCGGCAACGAGGTATTCCAAATCAACAGCGCGAATTTTAAAATATACTGTAAATTCACTGTAATTACAATGAAGCAGCGCCTCTTGCTGTTCACATCTTTGAATAAGAACGTTTTCCTATTGTGTAGCTACTATTTTCTTTGCTAATATCAATAAAATTGTATTGCGACAGGCAATCTTCCCTAATCATCCATAATTCGGAACACAAATAGGTACCTCAACTCTAAGCCAGTGCTCCGTATATCAGGAAATCCAATCCCATCCAAAAATATAAAAAGTTTATCTATTTTGTTGCGAAACGATTGGATGTATTGATACAGTTCTCAACCCTGTATAACATTGTCTCGTTTGGGGACAGACAGGACACAGGTTCAGGCTTAATCTCAACAACTGCATTTAACTCTGTCAAATTAATTGACTTCAAAACAATTTTTTTTCTCTCACACAAACATTATTACATATCATATAGAATGAAATCGAATTACATAAACAAGAACGGTTACGACCCAAATCATTATCAATAATTTTGACAGAGGAATTGTTTCTCAACCCAAACTAACATAACTACCAAAATGTGATTTAGCCAAACACAATATAAGATTTGTCACAATGCATTCCTAATCATGATCTTATCAAATGTTGGGTGCAACAACCAGATGTTCCTCTGCTAGACAATCCTATTATCAAAAAAAAAGCACCACTAGTGATTTCGAAAAATTGCGCATTTGAGTTACTGACACCCTCAACCCTTTATACTTTACTGTCAAGCAAGCCACTTAGTTGAACTTCTGTCTTTCCACTCTCATCACCGAACAGTCTAACGATCCTGCAACATGACATGGGCACATCCTTCAATCGATGAGATTGGTAAATACTTGTTAGTATTTCCTTTCTTCTTCTAGGGTGGTCAACAGGTAATTTCTCCCTGACCAGACTTTGACACTCATTTCTCTCATGCAAAGCAATTTTGTTAGTATTAAACATGGTACTAGAATTTTCTCTCATCTTGAAGAGCTGATAATTAGCCCTTTCCAGATCATTTACGTAAACTTCATTATGTTCGGTTAGAGTTTCAATGCTGACACGCATGTTTTCCTTTAAAGCTGCCATTTCAAAAATACATTTGAATAACTGCTTAATTCTGATAAAAAAAATACAATTCTAGTTGTTCGGTAGCTGTCTTGTATTTTTTTCCGTTAATAGAAGGACTTCTTTATTAAGGCTTAATTTTTCCCCCTTCATGGCAGCTATAGTTGTTTCAGACTTTTTTCTCTGTCTTACCGAGAGGGGATATAGCCATCTTCTTGGAAAGTTGCTCGAGTGCAACTTGTACCACAAAAAGCCAAGAAAACCACGCCATCAAACTATCGTCCAATTGCCTTGCTTCCAATAATCTCTAAAGTCATGGAACGTGTAGTCAATCAGCGACTACTCAAATAACTCGAGACCAACAGAATAATCAGCGATAACCAATACGGCTTCCGCAAACAGAGATCGACAAGAAATATTATCACACCATATCAAACTATCGTCCAATTGCATTACTTCCAATAACTCTAAAGTCATGGAACGTGTAGTCAATCAGCAACTACTCAAGTACCTAGAGACCAACAGAATAATTAGCGATAATCACTACGGCTTCCGCAAACAGAGATCGACAGGAGATATGGAGTAGGGCAATTGAGAACTACGGAGAATCTCGAGCGATTGCGTTAGATATTTGGAAGGCACTCGACAGAGGTTGGCATGACGGATTGCTCAACAAACTGCCGTCCTTGGGACTGCCAGCATATCTCTGCAGCTCGCTTGCCAGTTTCCTTAAGAACCGATCTCGCACGTTGCAATTGATGGACACATCTCAGACATATTTCACCAACTCTGTTTCTCATCTATATCAATGACCTGCTAACCGAAACCAATAATCCTGTTTACAGTTTTGCAGATGACAGTACCCTTGTCTCACACTTTAGATCAGAAAAACCTTTACCAGCGACTGAGACTTATCACCGCAGACAGGAGCAGATTACAGTAATTAATCAAGACCTGGAGAAAGCTCAAACTTGGGGCGACAGAAATTTGGTCCAATTTAATGCTGCAAGAACCCAAGCAGCCACGTTTACCAAGAAAGCCAATACGGCGTGCCCCGACATCATTATGGTAGAATCGTCAATTGGACTACTGGGTGTCTCGGTCAACAGCAATATGTCCTGGCACGACCACGTTGCTAACATCGCAAAGTCAGCCTCGCAGAAGCTTGGTGCGCTATTTCGCAACAAAAAAACTATATATACCGCAGCAGCTACTCTTGCTATACAAAGCGCAAATAAGACCGTGCTTAGAGTATTGCTCCCACATCTAGAGTGCTGCACCTACGAGCACCCTAAAACTGCTGGATTCCATTCAGAAGACAGCTGTGCGTCTCGTCGGCGACCCGGGATCTGGATAGTCTGGAACACCGCAGACATGAGGCGAAGATTTTCCTGTTCTAGAGATATTTTCACGGCAGATGTTTCCAGGATTTGGCCAGCATTATACCGCCCCCAACAGCACCTGTCAGACAGTCACGACAGACGGCTACGGCGCACCCATTCGTCGTACAATTGGAAACACCCAGGACGTCGATGAGGCGGGCCAAATCCTGGGAATATCTGCCGTGAAAGTATCTGTAAAACAGGGACATCTCGGCTACATGTCTGCGGTGTTCCAGACTATCCAGATTCCAGGTCAACTCCGGGTCGCCGACAAGACGCACAGGTGCGGCACCCCAGATGTGTGAGCAATATTCTAAGCACGGTCTTATTTGTGCTTTGTAGAGCAAGAGCAACTGCTACGGCGCACACTGGGGCCGAATCCATTAAAATCCGGCATTAATTTAAAAATAAGTGCCTTTGACTTCATTTGTTTTTTTATTGCAGATTATCACTAGCAATCTTGCGCGTAAATTAACGAAAGGTTTATGACTGTAATATGCTTCCACGCCTCTCGCCGCTCGCCATTGTCTTAAAAATCAAATGATTGTGAGTTCACGCGTGCCGCTAATTAATTAATCATCTTTAACAAGAATTAAAAACATTGTGAATGTGATAAATTAGCTTGCAGTTTGGCCATTTATTATGGAAACGTCAACAGGAGGTATGTACCATATTTTTATGAATATGACTTGATAAGGACTGGTAATCACGTTGAATAATAACACTTAGAATTCACCATTGTAATATTTCATAAAAATATTACTTTGTTCAGAATCATATAAAGTTTTAGTTACGTATCGAGGCATATCGAGTAGTTTTGTTTGCATAATTACAATGTTCTATTATCGTGCAATTGGGACACCTTTTAATTTCTTGCGATTTAGTGCGATTTCAGTTAAAAAAACTCATTTTTATAATCAAAGTCGATGACAACACACCGCACTCGATATGCCTAGGTACTGCATGAGAAATATAAAGGTTAGAGATAAAACTGGTAGTTTTTTTCTTATTTCATAGATTAAAGTAGGGGTGAAAATAGATCTTTGTCTTTTAACTGTCGTAGCAACGTATTAAAAACACTACAAAGTTTTGAGAAAAATACCATACTGTTAATGCCAAAAACTTACTTTAGTACGTATAGATATATAATATATAGCCTAAGAAAAATAGACTTTTGTAGTGAAAAAAATGCAATTAGCAAAAGAAAAACATTTAAAACTGTCTATTTTGGCATCCTAAAAACATATCTCAATGGTAAGATTAGTAATGGTTGGCTTAAAAAATGGCGGACCAAAATTGGCCACTTTTTTCGTTTTCCTGTTTTTCTTGAAAACTAAAGGTTCTATAAAAAAAGTTTTATACAAAAGTTGTGGGTAATTAAATTACCTATCGATTGATATCAGATAAGTTATAGGTGGCGAGATGTTTTTTTTTTTCGATTTTTTTTCGCGAAAAAGGATCAAATTTTTTTTTTTCGGTTTTTCCGGTTTATATCGATAACTAAAACTTCTATGAAAAAAAGATTAATACAAAAGTTTTAGATATTACAATTACAGTGTCTTTTTTTAGCTAATTTTCTTAGGCTATATAGTACTTATGAAATATTATTTCTTAGGGTAACCACGAGGGGCCAACCGCTGATGGTATTTTGGTGTACACTACCTTGGTATTATTGGAATAATTTCGGTATTTTTTGGTAATATTTGGTATTATCTGGTATTATTTGGTATTATCTGGTAATATTTGGTATTATATGGTAATATTTGGTATTATCTGGTAATATTTGGTATTTTGTCTGGTATTATTGGTATTTTGAGTGGTATTTTATGGTATTTCTTGTACAGTTGTCTAATATGAGCATGCGCAATAACTATGCATAATTCACAAGACACATGTTGCAACGTCCCAACTACCTGTTCGATGTTCTAAACAGTGTTGCCAAATGCCCGATAATTATCGGAATCTACCATAATTTTTGCTTGAGCCTGATAATCGATAATTGCCCACTGTCCAATGCTTAATCTACAATAATTTTTAAAAAGTAATATATGCAAGAAGTTGTATTCGAAAAAAAAAATCCAATGGTAAAAATAATAATTACTAAAACAGAGTTTTATCCACAATACCGAAACAGAATTTTTGTGGATTAAAACTCTGTTTTAGTGTATGTTGCCAAGGTTCCAAACCCCAACATAGTTATAATAATAATAAGCTCTTTATTTCCAACAGGCAAACGCCCAATTACAGGAAATTCACATACAAATTAAGAGCAAGTAAAAAATAATAAAACATAAAATAAATAATAGTTATAATTAAAATAAACTAGCAAATTAAACTAAGACTAAATATAAGGAATGTAGAGGAACCTTGAGAGGGACGAAACGGATTACTTTACGAATAACGCAAAGTAAGTTAGGGAAACTAAAAAAAAGCCAAAATAAGAAGTGACAAATAAGAAAGAAATGAAAACAAGGGAATTACAGATGAAAAATGAAGATGAAGAATGCGGAGATACACTTAAGGTGGGAAACCCGAGAAGAAACCAGACGCCTCACGCAGATGTTTCAGGACGTTAGACACGCTGCTGGTATGTATATGAGAGGTGTTTGATACAAGATTGAAATTTTTGCACATGTTGTGAATGGGGCACTGGTATAGAATATTAGATCTCGCCAATCTCAGACTGAACGCGGGTTGTTGTCTAGCTGCTAAACGCTGTACCTGAAATACCATTTCAGGTACTTTCCAAAAGAAAGAAACAATCGATCACATCATGGAGAAGCTTATAAAGGAATGTCAGCGATTGTGATCTGCGCGCAGACAGCGACAGTTTCCTGAATATAGGCAACAAAAGGTTATGATCAAACCCTCGGTCTGGGTAAATACCGTCCTCTCTGAACATAAGTTACGTGAGAAATCGCCTTTGCACAGCCTCCAACAAATCAATGTGGCAATCATACCACGGACACCATACAAGTGACCCATAATCCAGCCTTGGTCTAACGAAGGGGTAATAAAGCAGTTTGATAACAAAGGTGTTGGTAAAATTTGTGCAGGATAATCTCGAATATTTTGGAGAAGTTACATGGAGATATGACGATAATTCTCAATAACTATTGGATCGCCCTTCTTATGCATGGGACAGACTATTGCAACCTTCCAGGTTTCGGGAAACATGCCCATTTCCAGGATCAGATTGAAGATATGACACAGGGGCTCGCACAAACGATGGAACAGTCTCTAAACAATGAAGTGGGATGCCGTCTGGGCCAGGGGTGATTTTGTTTTAAAGTTATTTGCTTGCTACAACTATATCATCAGTAGTTATTGGCGGAACGTCGATGCTATCGGAATACTGCATTAACGGATCAATATTTGCAGGCTGGTGGGAATCTTTGTACGCACTTTGAAAATAGTTGGAAAAAGCCGAAACGACACATTGGGGTCCGTGGTAAGAGTGATTAGTGTATTTCACAGTGGCTGGAATGCGGGATTGAGCTATCTTGCTTTGAATAAAAGACCAGAAGTTTGATGGATCAGAAGTTATGCTTGTTGTATGTTGAGCAAGAGCAACTGCTGCGGTATATACAGTTTTTTGTTGCGAAATAGCGCACCAAGCTTCTGGGAGGCTGATTTTGCGATGTTAACAACGTGGTCATATTGCTGTTGACCGAGACACCCAGCAGTCCGATTGACGAGGATGAAGGAATGGTCTGCTTGGGTCTTGGCTGCATTGAACTGGACCAAATTTCTGTCGCCCCAAATTTGAACTTTCTCCAAGTCTTGATTAATTGCTGTAATCTGCTCCTGTCTGTGGTGCTAAGTCTCAGTCGCTCGTAAATGTTTTTCTGATCTAAATTGGGAGACAAGGGTACTGTCATCTGCAAAACTGTAAACAGGATTTTTCGTTTCGGTCAGCAGGTCGTTAATATAGATGAGGAACAGAGTTGGTAAAAGAATTGCGCCCTGAGGCACGCCCGCGTAATTAAATTAATTAGGTATTATTAGGTAATATTTGGTAATATTTGGTATTATTTGGTATTATTAGGTATTATTTGGTATTATTTGGTATTTTTTGGTATTATTTGGTATTATTTGGAAATTTTTACGATATTTGGTATTTTTTTTGTATAATATTGGTATTTTCTGGTATTTTTTGGTATTTTGTTTTGGTATTTTTGGTATTATTTGTCAAATATGGTATTTTAGTGTACAAATTCTAGTCAGCGGTTAACCCCTCGGGTAACCATAATAAAACGATATTATTTTAATCACCTGGATTGCACTAACCTATGCCTTCTTTTTGTTTCAGGGCCTACTTCTAGTATTATATCAATATCAAGAAGAGAACTGTATGAGACCTTAACAAATTCTGGTCAGAGTAAAATCGACGACCAATTCACCTTTTTAATAAATCATCTTTATGTACGCACGGGCTGTCCTAGATCAGTTTTAATGGATATTAACAGCAAAATGTATCACTTTAAGCCAGAATTTAACTCTAGGTGGTTTAATGTAGGGAGATCTAAGAAGAGGTTTCTCAAGAAATATGACAATTGGCTCGATACATTAATTTCTTTTACCTGTTACAAGCCGTCTAACGCAACGGTGCTGAAGAGAAGACGGCCAACAATTTCTTTTGAAGAGACAACGTGTGCTCGTTGTCAAGCGTAAAAAAAAACAGAACAACTGCGGAAGAATACGCCTGTCGTGGAGCTAACTTTCGCTACACAAATAAGTCTAAAAGCGTCAGGAAGTACAGAGGCTTCCAATTTGTTAAAAGAAGTGACTACGTCTTCTCCAAATCGGGCAAGCAAATATAGAAAGGCCTACAAAAATTCACTCGAGAATAAGCCGCGTAAGATGTCTGGCGAAGATGCTTTGGCTTTACTGGTAGACGCAAAGTTGTCTAGACACCAATATAATATAATAAGACATAGTGATCCGGACAGATTTCTCTCATATAAAATTTTAAAGCTGAGAAAAAAAAGTGTTACCCAAATAATATTAAAGTAAGTGAGACCTTGGAGAAAGTCCCCTTGCAAGATCTTTTAAATCACACTGTGGCGCGTTTAATAATGGTGCAAGAGAGCGTTCTATCATCACTAAGCAACGAGGAATTGAAACAACTACACTTGATGGCAAAGTGGGGCTCCGATAGCAGCTCAGGGCATAGTTCCTACAAACAGGCGTTTCATGGACTCGAAGCGAGTGATTCATCTGTATTTATAACCTCCATTGTACCACTTCGTTTAGTATGTAAACCAGATATCAAGGACTTAAAAATAATTTGGCAGAATCCACGCCCGTCTTCAACAAGACACTGTAGGCTTCTAAAAATTGCTTTCATGAAGGAAACACAGGAAGTTTCTGTCGCAGAAAAAAATCGAGTGGATTCTGAAAAACAGCAATTGCAAAACAGTGAATTGACCTTACAGGGTAGATCGATTTCCATCAGCCACAATATGATTGATGGCAAGGTTTGTAATGCTCTTTCAGAAACTACATCTACACAGAAGTGTTATATTTGTGGAGCCACGACAAAGGAATTTAATGATATAAATAAAATGATTAATAGAAAACCAACAATACAAAACCTACAATTTGAAATATCTGTCCTACAAGGCTGGATACGTTTCTTTGAGTGTTTGCTCCACATTGCGTATAAACTTCCAATTAAAAAATGGCAGGCTAGAGGTGGCAACAAAGTAATAGTTGCAGAAACAAAAAAAAGTATTCAATGCAAATTTAGGGAGATGACTGGACTAATTGTCGACTTTCCAAAACCCGGCTTTGGAAACTCGAATGACGGGAATACGGTAAGGCGATTTTTTACAATCCCGAAATATCTGCACAAATAACCAATTTAGATGTAGAACTGCTAAAAAGAAATGCACATTATATTGATAGTAGTATCATGTGGACTCTCTATTAACATTGAGCGATTCCGCAAATTTACACATTATACTGCCAGGCACTAAATTTGTATGGCTGGTATTGTATGCCTCCTACACTACACAAGTTTTTTATACACGGAGCAGTCATAACATCAAGTGCATTCTTACCCATTGGCCAACTGAGTGAAGAGGCACGAAGCAAGGATTTTAAAAATTACTGCGAGCATAATTCCAGGAAATCTACCCGGACAAAATCCAATGAAGATATTTTTAATTTATTTCTATTGAGTTCAGATCAATTATTGACAAGTAAAAGAAAGGAACCTAAAACAAAGCTTAAAAACATACCAAAGGATGCTTTAGATCTGTTAGTTCCTCCGACAGTCAGTGAGTACCACGTAATGAAGACGAGTAGTGGAGTAAAATACAAATAAAAAGCCGCTTCCTTCTTCAAAAAAAATTTTTGAGGTATAACCAGTTCAGACCATTAGAATATGTTTACCTATGTTCCTGGCTATATGAAATGGGTGATTACGACTTTTTTTATTGGTTCGGACTTTTGTTATAGCTAAAAAAGTCGAAAATTTTAATAAAACAATTTTCCCGCTTTTTTATAACACCTCATAACTCTGAAAATACTCTGTATAATAAAATAATTTTTCTTGAGAGGATAAATAACATTTAAGCAAAGACCACAGTCAAAATATTTTTATTGGATTTTGTTCTTATTTTTGTTAAATGGTATATAAACTTGAATGTTTATATTTTGAATAAGCTGCTTTTCCACCAGCGAAAAACTTTTTTATTTGTTACATTTTCTAGGTGTCACCAGCATAAAAGTTTTAGCTAAAACTACAAAGAAGTTTTAAAAAAAAACCGCAATCAATTATCATGTATAGTTTTTGAAATATTTATTGTTATTCATGCGCGGCGACTGCAGAGCCGGGCGGCGACGCCCACTAATGCAACTTTCAGACGATACGGATTTTAGCCGGTCCGGTTCTATTGGTTTTAACGTGAGTGGTGCATTAAAACCTTGTGACAATTAGTTTAATGCACTACTGGACGACAATAAACCGGACCGGCTAAAATCCGTATCGTCTGAAAGAGGCTTAAGAGCTGAAACATACATTGCGTTTTATCGGAAGCGTTTTAACGGGTCCTGTTTGGCGGGATGAGGACAACCTATAATTTTAAATCGAACAGTCTACACATATGCGGTCAAGACGCAGCCACAGAACGCGGCGATAACATGTTGCCGCCAAACAGGACCCTTTAAAAGGCACCCGCTAAACCGCAATGTATGTTTCAGCACTTATACGCGCATTAGGTTTTGGGTTTATGTGTTTTGTCTAGCACAGACTAGCTTTGTCATGCTTTCAAGAGCTAGACCTGTCAGATATATTAACGCACGAATTAACATTGGTTCCACTATCTATATTTCACGAGGATGGTACGATGAGGAAGACGGCAAAATCTGAAGCAAGAAAAATAGAAAGTTTGCACCAAACATAACCGAATGTCCTGCCGTAGATTCAATTATTATTAACGGAATGGTATCTGTGCAAGAATTAGTTGCTGCTTTTTTGATTACTTTGAGCGACCTTGCAGAAATATCTGTTACTAAAATTTTAAGGGAAGGACGAAAACACAAAGCAAAACTGATAAATTTGGTGTTTGATACTTACCCTTGAAATTCATTAAAAAATTACAAAAGAAAAAGATGTGGAGATTTTACTGCGGATTTTAAAGTATCCGGTGCTCGAAAAGTTCCGAAATTTAAAAAATGTATAGTCTTCTTCAAATAAGCAATCATTATTAAATTATTTAACCAACTATTTTTTGAAAAAGGGACCATCTATATACTTGATAATGAGGAAGAAATAATAATAGCAGGAGGATTTAAAAATACTGAAAGTTGTTTTCTGATAACCAGAAACGGTAATACGCAAAGTTTAGAAAAATTAAATGGTAACCAAAAAGAAGCAGATACCAGAATAATACTTCACGTCTTAAATGATCTTCCAAGTTGCAATTCGATTTTAGTAAAATCTGTAAATACTGATATTTTCATTTTGCTACTTCATTATTACTGTATGATTCCTGATATGACCAGACATAACGTATTCATGCAATTGGGCCGCAGTATATATACAAGTATGAACTCTGTGTCTTTGTCCCAAATTGTAGCAAATATTGGACAACAAATTTGTAAAAAATTATTAGCCGTTCACTATCTTACTGGTTGCGATACAAAGAATGCATTTTACAAAATAGGACAAAAAACGGCTTTTCATGTTTTGTTGGAAGTTTGTCGACAAGTTGGAAGATCTCGAATAGCTTCCACAACTTTCTGAAAAAGACGCTATTGATGGATGTCAGCAATATATTCTGTTTTTGTATAAGAACAATGTGCCAGGAATTCGCAACCTTAACGAATTACGTTATAAGTTAACACGAACTACAAATCGGCCAGCATCAGAATTACCTCCGGCGGATGAGGCATTCCAACAACATCTAAAAAGGTAAACTCTGAAATGTCTATAACTTTTGTATTATTTTTAAGTATAACTAATAGTTTAAAATGTTTATTTTAGATGTATATATCAGTTAAAAATATGGTACAGCAGCCACGTAAACAAAGTGACATTCGAAAATCCCAGTAACTATGGATACACTTTTGAAAATGAATTATGGGCCCCAATTTTCTCGTTAGAGGATCCAGTACCAGATGTTAGATGTTGTGGGAAAAACTCTATTATTTTGGTGTTCTGATAAAAATTGTAATAATAATAGGTGCTCTTGTGTTTCACAAGGACTTAAGTGTCGCAGCGACTGCAAATATGCGTGCGATAATAGACTACTTACTGCCAAAGAATGCTCGTCCGATTCTGAAGTTGAAGATTTTTACTAAATTATATTTTAAATAATTTTTCTTTTACATTTATTAAACGATTTTTTTTTCATATATGTACTGATACATATTGTGGTTGGCGAATAACATAAATTATTATTGTGTTTATATTGAAACTGTACAAATTAAGGTACTATATAAAATTGCTTAATTTTGAATAACATTGTTATATAGCAATAGACATTTCACTATAACTATATATTACCTACAATGAAGCAAAAATGAAACAAGAAATACAATATCGCCAATTAACATGATATCCATTTGCATAATATTATGTTATTTAAAGCGGCGCGTTAACTAAACGAGATACGGACTGCAGTGGGCGCGCGCGGAAGCAACAATTTTTTATTATATGTGTAGCTTTGGAGGGTGGATTACTCGAAAAGTATTACACCTAGAGGACTGGAGTTTTTTTATAACTTTTTTGTACTTTTTGGCTAAAACTTTCACGCTGGTGACATCCAGAAAATCTCCAAAAATAAAAAGTTTGTCACTGGTCGAAAACTAGCTTATTCAAAATATAAACTTTCAAGTTCATATACCATTAAAAAAAATGATAATAAAAATCAATGAACATTATGTTGTCTTCTCTTAAATGTTATATATCATCTCAAGAAAAATGATTTTAATATACGGAGTATTTCCAGAGTTATGAGGTGTTATGTATAAAAAAGTGGGCAAACTGATAATATATTAAAATTTTCGACGTTTTTAGCTATAAAAAAAGTCTGAACCTATAAGAAAAAGTCGTAATCACCCATTTCATATAGCCAGGAACATATGTAATCATATTTTAAAGGTCTGAACTGGTTATACCTCAAAAAATTTTTATGACTACTTTTCCTCGGTATTTTACTCTACTAGTCATTTCTTTCTGATTCTGACGACAGCGATTGATTAAAATTTATATTAATTTAACAATACTTTTCCGTTTAATTATTAATTGCTAAGGTTTAAAGCAAAATAAATGCTTCTTGTGTTTTCTTTACAACTACGTTAATACATAAAATATATTTTAGGGCTTTAACATTCGTCTAAGAATTAATACCAACTTTTAAAGTATTCTGTCCCAGTGTGCGGCGTATATAGTTGTTGGGAAAAGCGCACCAAGCTTCTGGGTGGCTGATTTTGCGATGTTAGCAACGCAACGTGGTCATGCCAGGACATATTGCTGTTGACCAGACACTCAGCAGTCCCATTGACGAGGGACGAGGATGAAGGAATGGTCGATCCTGCCATAATGATGTCAGGGCCCGCCGAGCCGTAGGTACGTAACTAGCAAAAAGATGTCTCTCTTTGGCTAGTTTATGGTTCTTTACGACATTTCGAAGGAATTTAATTTTCTAAATAATTAGATAGAAGTCATGTTTATGTTTTGGGAAATATGGCGGTGACCAGATAAGATATGACACTACTTTTGTTGACTGGTCGCTATGATATTAACAAATTTGTTCAATGTCAGGGCCACTAGCAAAAATTGCGGCACCGCTTTGAATCAGATTTCTACTAATAAAGACGTCGAAAACGATAAGATAGCCCCGTAACAACTGATCGGGACTAGAACAAATTAATGTTTTTCGTTAAAAAACCTGCAAAATACACAGAAAAATAGTATAAAATACACGTTTTAAAAGACATTTAGCGCACTCGTACGTTAGGAAACCAAGCGAGTCGTTTCTTAATTTCGTGCTCGTGCGAAAAAAATATGGTCTTTTAAAACTAGTATCTTAATATACTATTATACAGGGTGGATGGCATATTAGACGTTTATTGAGAACTAAATAAGGGATCATTTTGAAAATATGGCAACCGGGATAAACGACCATGATCTATAGATTAAAAATATTTTGGATCATGCGATGTTGCCGCTTCTACCCTAAATCGGTGACAACATTGCTATTTTAAAAGGAACACCCGGTATATTTTTTAATATTCGAATTTCGCATACGATTGTGAGCAACTTTTCTTAATACTTCCCCGTACCTATCTCTAGCCGTTTTTCGAGAATATTTTTTTTTTTGACGATAACAGGACTTCCAATATATCTTAATATCTCCTTACTACAAAACAATTGAAATTAATTTTTGTCGGTTACACACAAAAGTGCCAGAAAAATTATTTTTTTAAATGGAACACCCTGCATAATATTACAGATTTGAAAAGCTGATAAAACAAGATTTTAGAATATGTATACTTTGCCTATACTCTTCAGGTTTTCGATTTATTAGCGTCTATTTATAAAATTGCATAAATTAAAAATAGAAAAACTTTTAACGCTTTTAATAGTAGGAGGCTGATTATGAATGGAAACATTTTTT
>MU192057.1:0-15885 GCA_016904865.1 Pissodes strobi
CCGAATTTATAACTTTCAAAAATTTGTTTGGAGAAAAAAACATTATAAAATGGACTCCATCAATCCATTAAATTAAAGAAATGTCAGTTTTTACGTTAAAGAGAATAAGCAATACATATTGTCCGGTGACTAAATAGTGATTATTGCAACTAGAAATCTGAAAACCCAGTAAATAACCAAAGAATTGGCAACTATGCTTCGATTAAGTTTCAGAAAATACTCCCTCCCATTCTGGTAAAGTCAGGGTCAACTTAATTTTTCTCGAAAAAGACTGCGAATGGAAATTAGAGAATTGGCACAGGTCAAAAAATGAAGGTTTTTTCTTTGGAAAATTGAGTACTTGACAAGAATGTACGTAAAAAATCGCACAAGAAGACACTTTAGAAATGATGAGGTTTTTTTATACAGGGGGAGCCACCTAGTTTCAAGATACTATTTGAACCAAGTATATAAAATATTTTATTCGAACTCATTAGATTAAATTTGTAACATATTCTCCCTTAGTTTTACAATTCCCTATAACCCATCAGAGCTTTAGCCCAAACCGGTCGCTCAGGATAAATAAAAATTACGTATTTATGTCCAGTTAAGGGCACGATAGGTAGACCATTAAAAAGTAATTCTCTGCCGTTTTCGGCTCTCGAAATTGACTTTAAATAAACTATGGATTGAAATTGGATCGATCTTACCAAAGTTTACTGTTATGTCCCCATTAGTGGCCATCAAATGGAAACTGTTGAAGCCACCATCCGCCTTTTACGGGTATTGATACGGGTATTGAATAAACCTGATCTTTGGGGTTCGAATAAATGTTTAAAGGCCCGTTGTTTCTAATTTCAAGAAATTTCAGATATTGTAGACCTCGCATGTATAGAAATAGCTTCGACTTAATGGGTTAGAGTATGTAAATATGCTCTTGTCTTGGCATAGCCTCGTAAAAAATAATCAAATGGAGTTATGTTTGGTGATCTGGGCGGCCAAGGAATGTCGGTAAGTATCAACTTTTTAGTTTGAAGAGCTTCTACTCTTAGGTCGGATTATTATTTTTTTTGATCTACCCTGTATAATATCGGTGGGTTTTGAATTAAATATTAAATAATTTGAAACGAAATCCAATCCAATTAAAAGTTAACAATAAACGTAGGTAAAATTCGCTAAAACAATTTAAATAATCTATAATTACACGGATCTAAAAGCACATTATAATATTTTCAGAAGCAGCTCAAAAAATAAGAAAGTATATGCTTTAAATTCATTCAGGAAGTGCTAATTGACGTTAGAGTGAAGTTAGATTAATCAAAAATAATACGATTCCCGCCAATCCTGCCCTCCTTCCTTTAAAAAACAATGAAATCGACATTGTTGACATTGACAGCGACAACGACGTCTTCGTTGACAATGACATCGACCAGGTGGCCTTTGCTACAAAGGACGAAGTACTGCCTAATACTACGTGAGACGGGAAAGCAAATAGCAACCAAAGCGGATCTGTAAATGTGTCAAAAGCAGGTCTGGAGACACTACCGGATATCAAAAGTAAACAAACGACCAAATTAACATCGAATTTAGTTAATTCCACTTTCATAAAGATCACGATTCAAGCGCAGATACATGGTGACACAACTGCGAGAGCAAATAGCGTTCGCCGTGTTCCCAGAAACGAAGGTAAGACTACTGATTTAGAGAGGGATAATCAAAAGCAGGAGAACCTTGATGTTATTACCAGAATTGATAGTCCCATCGGAGATGAATGGATTGTTGAAAACAGGCGACGACGACGCCTTAAGTGTCCTGCTACAAAGTCAAACAGACTAATTCTAATCAAGGAATGCTGGAAGTATCGGTGAGCTGAGGGTGGCCCAAAGCAGATACTGGATATTTCTGTCTGGATTCTCGTCAACCATGAAGAGTGAAGGTATTTTAAATTTTCTCAAGAAGCACAATATTGGCAATGATTGTGTGTGTAAGAAGATGAGAATGAGGGGAACTCGTTGGAGTGCATTTAAGCTGGGTGTGCCCATGGACTGCTTATGAATGCTAACCTTCGGCCAGTGGGCCAACCATTTTGTAAATCTTCAACGCCGCCAGACCCAGAGGGAGCACTCCACCGGTTAGTTTTGTAAATCCTGTTATTAAAACCTTTAAAACTGTTAAAACTAATTTTAGGAATTTTAAAATATTTTATGCCAACATTCAATGTTTAAGAAATAAGATCTTTGAGTTTAAGGTGTACCTGAATGATAAGTTTTTTACTACTTGTGCATTAGTGAGCACTGTATGGTGCAAGACGAACTCACAATTACTAAGATAAACGACTTCCAGTTTGTTTCTGGTGTTTGCAGGTCGATATTTGGGCATGGTGGTGTTGCAATGTTTGGTAGCACTGATATGGTAGCTATACATAGCATCTCTAATCTCTCACGGGAACTCCATTGTGAAATCAGTGGCATGGTCATTAAAACCATTGATACACAGATGTTAATAGTGTATAGATCACCAGATGGAAATTTTGAAATATTTTTGGAGATACTCTGGTGTGCCCTTGGTAAACTTAATCCCAACCAAAGAATCAATGTCATGGGTACTTCAATGTTCATTTTTCTACCAATGCTAGACGGGTTACAGATCTTTTGATCATTTGGTCTAGTGAAGAAAATTCTGCTACTCGGCAGGGTGCCTGTTTTGACAATGTGTTTGCCAATTTTGCTACAGGTTTACGGCTACAGCACTTTGATTTTTCATCCTTCGCAGACCATGATGGCATAATTATTGAGTTGGACAGCAAGCCCATCTGCACTAAGTCCAGAATAGTGTATAGGCCCATGACTGACCTTGGTTTTCTTCAACTTTATGACATGGTGGAGAATGTTGACTGGGAGTTTGTTGCTGATCAATTTATTGTTCCCGAAGAGGATTTTGAAGACTATTCAAGTGGCTGTAGATGGGTCATTTCCTTTAAAGACAAGACTGGCTTCTAGGGGATGTCCATGTAGAACAGCTATAAATTGGTTTAATGATAATCTCCGCAATATGCTGGTGGCAATCAATAAAGCTGACCCGAACCTGATTACAGGTAACATTATCAGAGATTATAGCAAACGTTATCGCCAGGAGATTTCTCGAGCCAAAAAACAAGCCCATGCTGTTTTTATAACCCGATCTTCCAACTCTCAAAGAGCAATGTGGCAAATCATCAATAGTAATAAACCAAGTTCTTCTTTTGGTACTTCTCATTCCTTGACTGCAAATTCCCCGAATGATCGCTTTGTTGGTACTGCGGAAGAAATTATTTCAACCTTCGCTGAATTCCTAATGCAGCCTCCTAGAGAGGACCTCAGTTTTGCTTTTAGGACAATTAGCTACAATGATATTAGAAGCTTAATTGATAAAACAAAAAACACAAAAAGTTAAGATAGCTTTGACATAAACATTAAAAGAGTCAAATCGCTAAAAAATATTATTAGTTACCGTTTGACAAAGATTATAAACTCGTGTATTAATGCTGGGATATTTCAAGCCATTTTGAAGACTTTAAAAGGCCTATAAGAGTAAAGGCTCCAGGAATGAACCAACACACTATAGGCCTATATCGATACTGCATATATTCTCTAAGATATTGGAGAAAATACTTAATCAACAGATCAAGGAATACATTCAATATAATAACCTTTTTTTCAAAACCCGTTTGATTTTCGTGTCTGTAGGTCTACCACTCTTACCACAAACACACTGGCTTGTCATATTCTTGAAGGATTTGAGAAAAATTGCGACGCTTTTGCTTAATTTTTTTACCTAACAAAAGCCTTTGACTGCGTTTCACATCCTCATCCTGACAGCGTCAATATGCTTGAGTCATATCCGGCTGGTAGAGCCCAGTATGTATCTTTTAATGGGCATAAATCAACAGCATGGAGGTCCCAGGGCTCGATGCTCGAACCTACCCTTTTTCTTATTTATGTAAATGCCCTTGCCAATGCTGTGCCTGATGTAAAATTGTTGCTCTTTGCCGATGACACGACCTATAAGAGAGTGGAATCCTGGTTTGTAGGCAACAAATTGCCCTTAAACAGTGCAAAAACGCAGACACTGAACTTGTCCCTATCACGGAGAGCTCCTAGGCCAGAGGAGGCTTCTACAAATTTTCTTGGGGTCTGCCTCGATTCGGGTATGACTTGGGCTGAATATATAAATGAGCTATGTGACAGATTCTCTACTGTTATTTTTCTTATCAGGAACCTTTCAAGATGTGTTTCTAGAAGTACACTGCTAGGTGCTTATCATGGTTGTTTTGCCTCTCAGCTTTCTTATGCACTCTTAGTTTGGGGACACTCTTTACATACTGACCTGGTGTTTGGTCTGCACTGTATGTAAGAATAATAGCGGGGCTCCAGTATCGTGCAGTATCATGTGCAGTTGTGCATTATGACATTACCTTCTCTCTATATTTACTTTACCAGTGCCTATGTTTCATCAAAATAACATGACCCTATACCACTCCCAAAACCAAACAACGGGACAATATTGTGCATGGGTTTCATCGGCTCTCGAAAACCAGGGATGGAACTAGCTATCTAGGACTGACTTTCTATAATGTTCCGCCACATTGTTGGATATGGGCGTATTCAGGGCGCGCCTGAAGAGTTTTCTTCTGAAAAAGGCTTTTTACTTTTTTCAGGAGTGCCTCGACTCTAATCTTGAGGCACTATAGTTACTGGCGACAGTGAACTTTGTTTTATTTGTTAATTGTTTTTTTACAGATTTTAACAGATTAAATTTTAATATGTATTTGTAAAATTTTAATATGTATTTGTAAATATTTAAGTTTTAGTTATTGTAATGTCGTACATTTATAAGTGTGTGCATTTGTATTGTATGTATTGTACTATATTGTATTTTCTTTCTGATTGTGACATGTGTGATACTATTTATAATTTGCCTTAATAAATGATGATAATGATGATGATGATGATATGCATATCGCCACAACCAATAAATGAAAAAAATCTAATGTCCTACTACGATATAAGCTACGCATTGGCTGGCGTGCAGGTTATATAGCTTAGTCAGGATCAATCTACGTCAGGCAAAGATTCAATTGACTTACATTTTACAACTCGATTATGATAATGCGCATTTCTCTTCGGTTGAGGTATACTTGGAATTGTTTTTAAATTTTTGGTCAACTGTTTATAATAAAGTTTAAGAGTTATATTGGTAAGCATTTCAACGCTTTTAACACCAGACTAGTTTAACACAATTATAAAATTAGCTTCACCTAAAATGATTACTGCTTTTAAATACCAACTGCTTTGAAACGAACTTCCGTCTAATTAAAAGCTAGTCATAGGCGTAGGCAAAATTCGCTAAAGCAATTAAAATAATCTTCATTTACATCGATCTAAAAGAACATTATGTTTTGTGCTAGTGTCTTAGTTCGTCAAAACTTGTTCTGATCCATAAGGAGGGAACACCAGACAACCCATCTAACTTCCGCCCCATCTCAGTCCTATCCACCATGTCTAAAATTATAGAGAAGCTCGTGAAAACGCGCATGCTTTCCTTTATACGGGCTAATAGCATCTTGAGTAGGTGCCAATTTGGTTTTCGATGATGCTATTTATCATTTAGTGCATGATTTGTACTCACATATTAATGGTGATGATGGTGGGATCTCGGCAGCAGTTTTTTGTGATCTGTCAAAGGCATTTGACTGTGTTAGTCGCAAAATTCTGCTGCGAAAACTGTACCATTATGGATTCAGGGGAGTTTCTTTGTCTGTACCATTATGGATTCAGGGGAGTTTTTGCTTGATCGTCGTCAGCGTGTCTTCATAGGGCGTAATTGCTCTACCTACAAACCCATTGATCACGGAGTGCCACAGGGTTTAGTTTTGGGTCCAGTCCTATTTCTGTTTTACATAAATAATCTCCCTAATCTTCCTATTCGTGGTAAGTTCACTATATTCGCTGATGATACCACCATATTGTGGAAGGCTCTAGACCCCTTCCCTCCAAAAAAATCATCTTGGAGGATCTCCAAAAAGTGAAAACTTGGTGTGGTTCTAATCTGTTAACACTCAATCCCACAAAGACAAAATTGATATTTTTAAAATGTAATCTTGCAAACAATCATTGATAATGCTTCAGTTGAGATCAGGCCTGACAGTAAAATTCTTGGAGTTTCCATAGATGGAGATCTTAAGTTCCATTCACACATAAATCAACTTGCTAGTAGGCTACCATCTAGTTGTTTTGCTGTTAGAATCAGTATTCAGGAGCTTCACTTTTTGAATCCCATCTTCGGTATGAAATTGCTTTCTGGGGAAGTGCAAGCGGCTTCATGATTCAAATGATTTTCATCATTTAAAAAAGGGCCGTTAGATATATTTGTAGAGCTGGTCCCCGTGAACCGTGTGGACCTTTTTTTCGTCAAGAGAAAATATTAACTCTTCCATATTTGTATATCCTTGAGACTGCTTGTATTGTATTTAAATACCAGTCGAGGTTCACGATGAAAAGCTCCCGATATCCAAGCAGGAATAACAGGATTTTCCGTCTTCCCCAGCCTACTTCAGCACCAACGAGACGCTCAATCTTCTACGAAAGTATAAATATCTTTAACCACCTCCCACCTTATATCAAAAGTTCAGCATCCCCCAAGGTGTTCAAAAGGCAGCTAAAGAGGCTGCTAATTGAGAAAGCTTATTACACCGTCCTGGAATTCCTCGAGGATGCACTATGACGGGTATACTGTGAGAATGACACGTGATGCAGCGTTTGCTTTGGGTATATTTGTGTATATTTTTTATTTTATTTTTTAACTTGTTACTAGTTTTGTCTGCTGCTGCAAGTCCATTTTTTTACCATTTTATCAAAGAGTAACAGTTTATTTTCTTTTTACTATTTGTGTCTGGACTTTTGACCTTTAAACATGCCTAGATTTCTATATTTTATGCATTTTTGCATTTCAAATTCTACTTTATAGATATTTTTTAATTTTTTTTAATTCTATTTGCTTTATTAGGCTTATAATTATGTATGTTTTATTATTAGGTATGGCTTTGTTAAAAACATTTTATGTTAAAACAATAAAGCAATATTTGATGTGAATGCACTTTGGCAGATCTCTCTTTGAGATTATTTTATTTAGAACTTTACAATTCTCATCTGTTTCAATAACAAAGACGGTTTTTGGTAAGTTTACTTATTAAAAATAGAAAAAGTTTCAAAATCAATTTTATTTAACGGACAATACAAAATAGATGATGATGATTAATAGTAACGTTAAATGAACAAATTGTTAAATTATTCAAATTCAAATTCTTTATTCACAATAAGGCATACATACAAGTACCTTTGCACGTCCAATAAGAAAATTTAAATCTTAATAATAGCTATGTCAGTATAACAATAGAGCAGTGATGATACAATACAATACACAACAGGAAATAAAATAAAATAAAAAAAATAAAAAAATATCATAAATAAAATGTAGATAGACACACTAATAATTAAAATGTTACAGACAGTATTTGAATCAGTGCAAAAAGGAGAAAGCCACAGTAGCTATAAATTTGGGGGAACTTTCTCGAGATGTATTACATATTCGTGGCACTCATTAAAAATTCTTGTTCATCATAAAAAGCATTTCCCTTCAAGAACATTCTCACTTTACTCTCAAATCTTTGTTGATCAAGCGATTTAACTGCATCCGGCAAGGCATTGAAGAATTTAATTCTATAGTGGTTAGACCCATCCCTGGCTTGTGCAGTCCTGCTGTAATTAATTGTTAGGAGATTTCTGACCCTGGTGTTATAGGAATGAAAATCAAGATTTTGGGTGTATTCCTCCCGGTGTCTCCTTACATGAACCAGGCAGATATAGATGTATAAGGAAGGAAGTGTCATTATACCTAACGATGTGAAAGCCTGCCCACAGCACTGCCTGTATCTCAGTCGTACAATAACACTTATGCATCTCCTCTGAACTGCGAAGACCCTTTTAGCATGTGTGGAGTGGTCCCAGCAAAGGAGAGCATATGTCAGATGGCTGGAGACATATGCATAGTATGCATTTAGCAGGGCTTTTCCCGATACACACCGCTGCAGATTCCTAAGGATATATGTCCCCTTGTTAATCTTTTTTATGACACGGTCACAGTGTTCTGCCAATGTCAATTTAGGATCCAAAGTAACACCAAGAAATCTCACAGACAGGGGCCCGGAGTCAGAATCAAAAGGCCTGAGGCAGAATGTAAGTGTTTGTGTCTTTGTTTCATTTATACAGAGTCTCTTGGCCAGGAACCATTCATGTACATGGGCCTGTAGATCCACCATCCAATCATTCAGTGCTTCCAGGTCATCATCGGAGCCAACAGCAGTAGTGTCATCAGCAAACAGAATTATTTCCGCAGTAGAGACTGCCACGCAATGGTCGATGTCATTTATAAACAGCATGTTAGGGAAAGAGCTGGATGCTGAGCACATGTTTATCAGTTTAGTCCAGGGGTAAATAATTGTTTCTTTGATGCTTTTAATGATTTTAGTTGTCATTTTAAAATGATCACGGCTCGAACTGTATTTAATGCTACTAATTATTTCCCACATTTCCATAAAATATACCTCCCTGAATGTAAATGGTTCATTAATATTTGGAGCCATATTATCAACATAACCAAGAGGATCTACATTGCTATTTGGTAGGGAATTTATTATGTTTACTGCAACATTCGAAAAGTAATTATTGAAAGATTCGGCAGTAATGTTTTTGACTATAGGGGTTGTTGTAATAGGATTGTTATTTCTTATAATCTCTCAGATGGCCTTACCCTTATTACTAGCACTAGCAATATGCAAATCATTAGCCAATTTTTTACTTTCCTCTATTTTTTTCCTGTAACTTTCTTGAAGGCTTTTAGTAAATCGTTTGGGACAAAATTTGGTTGGTTGTTTTTTAAAGAGACTAAGAACTTTTATAGTTCTCGTTCTTGACTAAGTTCGTCATTAAACCAATGATTTTTTTAGGTTGATAGAAGCTATTTCCTTTAATAACCCTTGCCTTTTTGGGAAATGATGCATCACACGCAGTTAAAATGTGACTAATGAAACTATCAAACTTTTCACTAAGTGTGATTGTTCCAATGTTTAAAAAGGAGCAGTCGGTATCGGAAAGAGTAGCAATGAGCTGAGAAAGGCCAATATTAGTCATCGGGCGCTATGGATCCTTATGAGTAGCTTCTGAACTAAGATTCGAGATACACACTGATATGGCCTTGTGATCTGAAAGACCAGGCTCAACCACCTTGGCAGTACAGTTACTTGCTAGGTTAGAGAATATGTTGTCCAGGCAGGACTGTTTCTAGTATTCCCATAAGATTCAAACAAGTCCGTAAGAGTATGTGCCTCCAACGATCCCGTTTGAAAGTGGACGTTAAAATCACCAGTCGGGATAATACCCTTATTAATATCCAGGGAATCCAAAAGACCTGTCAACTTCTCTAAGAATGTGGGGAAATCTCCAACTGGGGAGCGATATATTGTCCCAACCGTTATATTATTTATAAAACAACCGAAAAATTCAAAACCACGTTCGCGAGACATATTAACTCCATAGGTTATGGGGATTGCATTTGTATCCCTTCTGGCAAGAACAATGACACCCCCATGTCTCCGTTCAGTCCTGCAGAAGCCTGAGATGGGTACCAAACCATCAAGACAAACAAGAGGCAACTCTTCATTCTTTAGCCAATGTTCATTTAGACAAAGATTGTTGTAATTTTTGTCAGTTAAATATGAATCTAAGAGGTTAATTTTATTTCAAAGACATTAAACATTATAGTGTAGTACATTTAGAGAATTACTCACCCTTACAAACTTTGTAGAGTCCGTTCGGGACTGGTTTTTCCCTCCTAGTCCATTGTTCCTTTGCTTAGTCATAGTTGCCTCTTCCTTGCTTGTGTTTAGTGCTTCTTTTCGGCCCCTCATATCGAAAGAACTGGAATTTCCTTAATTATTGCAGTTTAGCGCCAATTTAGGATAAAGTTTGTAACTGGGTTAGTTTGGGAAAATTTTCCGCACTCATTTGCGTACCGAAACTCTGATTTTCTGCACGATCCTAGGGAACGCTAATTATTGTTAAATCAGTATTAGAACTGATTGAAAATTTCTTAATGTTTACCTATTTAAAAAAATGGGCTTCGCTCCAAATTCAAATTTCTATAATGCAAATTGACTAAAGGATAGTTAACTATTGTTAGGGGAAGAAAATAAAGTTAATAAGAAATAGGCTTTAAAACCAACCAACCAATCGTAATGTATTTATTTACTAAACCCCAGAGCCCTCCCAAAGGCAACGTAACTTATTATATATTAATAGAAGCCAGTGCCCCAGGAACTCTTTGGGACCTTTTACAATAAATACGACGCCATATTTCATAACCTAAAATATTTTGAATCGAGTAGTCCCCACGGAGATTTTGTCACGTTCGAGAGGCTCAACATCTCGAGTGGGGCTTACTTTGGGCGAAACGTATGCATCCACCGACTGACTTCTGACTGGCCGGCGCTGAATTTATCATGAGACGACATTTTGCCAAATGGAAATTTTATATATTTATATTTCGGGGATAAGTTGCGGTCGGTTTGGTCGTTTTTCTTTGTGCCCGCCGTGTCAGTTCTGGTGTTAAAACACGAAAACGCCGTTTAGGTACGATGGACAGACAGACGTGAGGAATATGGGTCAAGCCTTTTCTTGATGGGGTTATGAATATTATATCGAAAGATTGGTCGATTATACATTTTATTATTTTTGTTATATAGATCAAAAGCTTTCTAGCAGAATAGAGCAGAGCGAAAAGGCGGCTTAGTGTCAGGATTAGTTTATTAGTTTAGGCTAGGCTAGAGTTTCACTCAATAAAACCACCATTCAGTGATTTTTCATTATTTTGGTACATATTTGACGGACTGTATATCGGGTGAAATTAAATGGCTCCGGTAAATCTAATACGCTTTCCTGTAAATCCAGTACACATAAGTAGCCTTGTCTGCTCAAAAACTCTCAGCCTTGGTTGATGCGATGATTTAGTTAACGATTTATCGCACCGATCAAGGCTATGAGTTTTTGAACAAACAAGGCCACTATTGGCCTTGATATTATATTTACCAGAGTGCACATTGGATTTGCTGGAGCCGTTTAGCTTCACCCGAGATGCGCACTGCCAAATCTTTCAAAAATCAGTGGCATATCATGATTAATTGTGGAAACTACGAAATTTTTAATACCGGGTAACCATGCGACTTGTATCGTAGAAATAATTTTTTGCGGAATCTTCTGGATACGTCTATGCACTTGGGCTTTTAAAGCGAATGAAATTTTCATATTTTCCGAAATACAGCAGGCACCTTAGCGTAAAGATATTACGAATAAACTTTTATTAGAAGCATACAGTCTTTATTTGATACGAGCCGTCCAAAAATTAAAATTTTAATTATCCCAACCTGTCTAATATGTATGCTCATAACCCTAAAACGCCCTTCCGACCGTAAAATTTACATGAAATAAAGCAGAACGGGTGGATTTCTTCTAATTCGTTTGGCCGTTTCGCATACGAATTTTGTGTTTGCGCTGCTGCCGGGCGGCCAATTAGAATTTCAGAGACTGAAACGAATATATGATTTCGCTCGAGCTTGATTAATTCTTTACTAGGTTTTTGCTAGCGAACGTAAAACTTTACGAGAGCAGCAAGACCGTCTAGAGCGCCATTAAAATTTGAATTTACATGCAAGTTGCCGCCGGTTTATACCCGACCCTTACGAAACAAAACGAACTGGAATCCGATTAAAATTACGTTGATGCAAGCGTAATAGCACTGGGATAATATCAAGAATTCGGGGAAAGACTTATCTAGTTGTATTATTTTATTATGGTACATGAAAGTACAAAACTCCAAAGCAGCTGAACAGGAATAACGAAAAGCAAAATATTATTGCCAGTTTCAACAGGCAAATAAGTACAGACACTAAATGCACAGCATTAAGGCACAGGAAGGATATTACTAACGTTTCTTGTACTCCTAATATACTAATCATTTACAAGCACATTTAAACTCTCATCTGGGACCTATATAGGACATTGAATATCCCGTTTATGAACTAAAGAACGCTACATTAGAAAACAAAGAGGCAACCAGAGGTCGAATAAAACATCGGTACTTAAAATTATGTTATTACAGGAAAAGAACATGGCAGCACTGGTAGTAGGTTGGGTGTTATAAACTGGGTATCAAATCAAATAATCAGTAAAAAATCAGTATCTTTTTCATTTGTACGTTCATCTTGGACCTATATTGGACATTAAATGTCCCGCTTAAGAAGTAAAGAACTTACATTATAAAATAAAGGGTCAACTGAATGTCAATTAAAAAACCAGGTCCCAGATGTTATTAAACGAAAGTAAAATGGCAACATTGGTTGAAGATTGGATGTTATCAAGGGGTATATTTGAATTTATAGAATAGGGTGTAAGGGGCGAATGTAGTTATAAGTACACGGGTGGAAGAGCCACCAAAGCGAAAAAACTATTGATTAGTGAACAGAAAGCAAGAGAAAACTACTACATTAAAGATCTACGGATATATTTATTAGTATACATCATCATGGTGAAGTTGAGAACCAAATTATCTGGGGTAATAAGGTCTCCAATCGGATCTCCGGAGGGAACAGTGATGAACAAGACTGTGAACACAAATAAGATAAAAATTGATTCATGGAACGTTAGATCCATGCATAGATCTGGAAAAATGCATAATGTTGTACACGAAATGCAAAGATTGAAACTCAACATTCCAGGAATCAGTGAAACAAGATAGCCCGGTCCTAGCCAGATCCAAACAGATGGAGGCATGCTGTAAATCTCTGGGAACGATAATAGTTATCACAAACATAGTGCCGCAACGGTTCCTGTCTCAGATCGTATCATGCGCTTGCAACTACAGACCAACTCGAGGAAACTAAACAGCTCTTTTACGAACTAATCCGACAAACGATTGAATCACTAGAACAAAGAGATATCCCTATAAGTACATAGGTGAATTGGGAATAAAAAATGGAAGAGGCGATACACTAATACAACTATGTCAGGAGGAAGAGATGATAATAACTAGTACCTTCTACAAGCTTCCAAAACAACGAGTCTACACATGGAAGTCCCCACAGGACAGTGACCAAAACCCGATAAGAAATCAAATAGATTACATCCTGATAAGCGCAAGATATAGAAACAACATCAAGTCAGTTAATCCCTTAGTGGCCCAGATGCACGTCAAACTCAAGAAACTCTAAAGAAAATAGAAACTCGAATAAATACAGAGCACTTAAAGAACCAAGACATACGGAATGAGTTACAAACAAAAATAAACAAAAATCTTGAAACACTCAAAAGCAAGGAAGAATACTGAAATTGCAGTAGTAACACAAACAAAAAATGCTGTAGTATTAAATCAGCTTTATTGGAACTCAATAATGAAAAAGAGAAATTCACGGGAAAAAAAGGACGAATAACTAACGAAATTCTTAATCTCATGGATAAGAGAGAGATGTCCTTAACACTTCAGCTATGCTAAAATCAAGAAAATTGAGAAAAAAATTATCAATACATGATTTTTTATTTTGATTTGGTCTTGTTGTATCAAATATTGTTTGAGTAAAATTATATGAATGTAAAAGATCCATGAACCTTTGCTTTTCTGACTCACTCTCATTTAGATTTTTTCTGTTGACAAATTTATATTAAAATCACCGGTCATAATAATCTTAAAACCTTTAAAAACTGAACATACATTTTGACATAATTCCTTAAAAACATCAAAAAATACATTAAAATCACCAAGACATGATCTATAAACACATAAAATTAATAGTTTTTGACATTTATCGAGAACACCATGTACTTCAAAATGTCCCTCAACACTGTAGTTCTGTATGTCAAGCATCTCATTATAACTATCTTCTTTCCTGTCTTGTACAAAAATGCAAACACCTCCATGCTGGCGGTGCATTCTTGCATAACAAGTAAGCATTTGGTACCCTTCGATGTTAATAAAGTGTTCCTCTCCTGGCTAGAGCCAGTGTTCATTTAGACACAAGATCTCATAGGTTTTGTTCATTTGAGGTAGAGTAACCTTCAGGTCCAGCGTCTTGTTTCTGATGCATTGGATATTTTGCATAAATATATGAATTTGGGGGCTTACTTTTTCTGATATTAATTCATCCTTTGTAGATCTCGTCTTAGGTGTAGAAAATGGTTAACCACTACACCTTTACCCCATAGCTGTGGATTCATAATCTTTTTATTATCATCAAGCTCCACCTCAACTTTAAAGGAGCTAAAAAATGTTTGTTTTCTGGTTTTCATTTTCTCACACTTACATGCAATCTTGGTCTTCTCTCTTATATATTCTACAAGTTGTGTAGTCTCTACATCCACTCCCAGTCAGGATATAAAGACCCATCTCTACTTTTTGGCTACACTTAAGCTAAAAGTAGAATTTTCTCCAAGCACTGGTTCCGGTCTCATCTTTGCATTTTGTTTGTCACAAGTTCCAATTTGTCACCATCTCCCACCTGATCTGTTGAAGTCTCCTCCATACAAGTCTTTGTATCATTGTTTTGTTTATTATTATGAAGCAGACAATTATTTACAATTATATATAGTGCACCTGGCTTGCTGATTTTCTAAGCACGCTTGGAAGACAGCTCGTTCTGTCCAACGCAACTTTAATTATATATTTGTTTTAATTTATTTTTATTCACTTTCAGTGTCTTCTAATCTGGCGTAGCAAGGGCGGCCAAATTAATAAGACTGTGAAGATAAAATTACGCCGGATCTCCATGTCAATTTTTTGTCTTATGATTGACCAATGAATTGAACGAGGGAAAGCTACATTTAGGCTAACATTCCTGCTGATTTTCGTAACTCCAAAACGGCTGAATTTTGGTCTAAGGAAAAAAATTGGAAATGTTCCGCTCATGAACCATATACTCGCAAACCCACGACGTGTAGTAACAAAATTGTCGTTTGATATCATATTACTTCAAGTGTATAAGGATAGATCTTAATATGGGTTTTCGATGATCGGAGAAGGTAAATAACGTCGTTTTTAAAATTCATTTACGATGAGTTATGTGACAACTAAGCGCGCATTTCGTTATGTTTGATGCCGGGGATACGTCGGGACTTTTGAATATTTAAAATAGATTGATCGCGCCGCCATGTAATAAAATTTTCGACGTAAAATTTTATTTTCTAAATGGGTTATATTCGCCAAATATGGTAAATGATTTATTGCCGACCCGACTTACGTTCCTGGAGGAGTATGCCTTTAGCGACGTCCCGCGCGTCGTTTGCGAGAACGCTGAAATGATGGGTATTAAGAAATTGTATTTAATAATAAGGAAATTTATCCTGGGGGAGTAAATTCGAAGAGATCACGGGAATAAAATCTGGAAGAAGTAGCCCAATATCACAGAGTAAATATGTCCTAAAATTAAATTGGTAAATTCTATATCTCAGAAACGTGCAAATTTTGGATATGTTTTCATAGCAGAAAATTTAACATATTTGAAATCTGTAGTACTAAATGTTACATTTAAAAGCCATTGTGCTGATTTTATTAGATTTGTAACTACTCCATCAAAAAGAGTTTTGGCTTTGTCACTATTAAATATCGTTTTGGTTTGTTAATTAGGATTTTAAAATTGATGCCTGTTTTATTAATTTTAATTTTATTTTCACTATCGTTATTTTTCAACGCAAGGCTTCCATCAATACATACACGTAGGGGCAGAAATACCGAATTTTATTTAATACGATAAGTGTTTCGAATCTTAAA
>MU192057.1:15895-31637 GCA_016904865.1 Pissodes strobi
GAGAAGTATTCCTATATTACGTACTATGAGAACATATGATAATACTATTCCCATGTGTGGCTTATTTTGAAATTTAATCTATATTTCAAGAACCTTTATTTAAAAATTCTCATCCTTGACAGAATGGCGAATGTAAAGGATTTCAAATTTAAGATTGAACCCAGCCAGTTAGTTTATTAGAGACCACTGTATTTCTTCGTTTTCGTGGAGTTCGGTTGCTCGTGAAAAAGTCTAGGTTTTTCCATTAAATTCTACATATTCCTATGTCGAGTTCAATTGCCAAAGGCCTTATACACCTACTTTCCACAAAAGGTAAATTGCAGTTTGTGATAATCTCTGTTAGGTTCGCCAGTATCGTTGCATACTGAAGGAGTTCTCTGTTCACACATAAGTACTCATCTATAAATAATCACTTTCAGGGTTTCTCTATATTATACTTAACCTCTAAACAATTGGTATTATCTAAATATCATGAATGCTTGTTAATAACACCAACGAATTCATGGTTGTCCTAGATGCTGTCGTCCTAAACTAACAAGGTAATTAAGCAATAATAATACCCATAATTTGTCTAAATTACGGAATTCAGTACAAGTTGTGGTATTGGGCGGATGCAGTGTATGCATCCATAGAAAAAAATATAGACAATAATATAGATGATGTACCAATTTATTAAATATTTAAAACATCTTACTTATTCCGAAAATATGTACCAATCCACTATGGATGCAAGAAAAGCGTTCCCAGTGGAGGAGCACACGTTGCTCCATTCGAAAATTAAGTAATTGACCACAAAAGCCGGAAATCTACATAAAAGCGGCGAACTGCAAAGGCAGGACGGCATTACCAGATTTGAAGCGGGAGAGAATTCATGCAATTTTAAAATAATTTAAAGGACCTCGGGGCATAATGCTGCCATATCCTAACTAATGCATGACCGACTGAACATACGCCTCGAATGTTTAGCGTATGTATGCTCGTTTGTGTGCTACGAATTTCAGGTAGTCTTTTAATTTCGTAATTCATAATTTGCGGGCGTTATGCTGCATATAAACTCCATTAGTATTGTTAATCTATATCTCTCCCTCAAGATGGCTTTAATAATTGTTTCATAATTCTGAGCTTTTTTATGAAAAAAATATGCTGGCCGTTGAATTCGATAAGAATTGTTTTCAAAAAATTACTTTACACAAGGGCAATTTCCATAAATTGTCATAAAAAGTGAAATAATCTACGTAGAAAAAAGTTGAAGACCTCCAACCTCTCATGGTTTGTAGTTTTTTTTTCGTTGAACCATGTGGCACCATAATCTTTAATATCAACGCGAAGCAAGCGATCACAAGAATAAATTTTTAAATTACATATCGATAACATAGTTAACTAGAGCAGCACCAAGCTGTGGCTGGTCAATAGTAGTACCAATAAAACGCTGCTTACTACGACCAAAATTAAAGCGCGTGAAATACGTCATAATAAATGTAAATAAACGTATATTTCATATCACTACAACACAGTTTTTAACATCTCCTGATGATGCTAATATGGTTAACGAAACACGAGTCGAGTGCAAAAATTCTGCTTCGGTATTGTGGATAAAACCCCAACTTAATACAGTGAAACGTTATAAATGTCACTAATTACAGTAGTGCGATTATCTCCTTTTACTGGTGGAATTGTGTTATCGATACTCTCGCTACCTTACTTCTCATGACTTTACTTCTGGTGTTCCAACTTGGACAACAAGTATATCCGTTTGAAGCGCCACTTGACAAAAGCTGTTTTGAGAAAATTAATAGCCCTTCTCGCCTGGATATTCAAGGCGAGCAGGCCATTTTCCGTATAGGAATTTATCATTGCTATTTTTGACCATTTGATTGTGTTGTTGCAGTATGACCAAGTGTTGTTAACTCTTTTTTTAAAGGTATGTTCGACACGAGTGTTTCTATTTAAGATGGTTAGAGTTTATTTATTTATCAACGGAATCCATGTACATTGTAGTCATTAAAATATACATACAAAATATAATAAATTACACTCAAATTACGTAAAAAGTATCACATATCACAAAACAAAATCACAGTAACTACACTAAATCTATTAACACAGCCAAGAACTACTTACAAGGGAACAATTGGGTTGAGGATAGAATATTTTACAAAATTTTTTTCAGTTTGTTCTTAAAGCTACCAAATTTAGAGTCAAACAAATCTATTTGTCCCAGCAAGCCATTAGCCCTGCAAACCAGTCGTGTAGTTGGTTCATTCATGCCATAGTTAGTGTGGTGAAATGGTACTATAAAAGTTTCCGACTGTCTGTTATTGCGAGAAGGAACTCTAAGTTTAAAAAGTTACAACAATTGAGGACAGTCTATAGCAGCATTTATTACCTTATGTAAAAAACATAGATCTAGTAGAATTCTTCTTGATTCTAGTGTTGGCAAATTTAGACTATCCCTTACCCATTGATAGTTATATTCATCCCTATGATATCCATTCCTAAATGCAGCAATTCTCAAAAATTTATTTTGGACCCTTTCAAGCTGTTCAATGTAACAATTGTAAGATGGGGACCAAACAACTGACCCATACTCCAAAATTGGCCTAACAAGGGAGCAATAAAGCATTCTAAAAGTAAACAAGGACAAGTCAACAGTTGAACGCTGAACAAAACCAAGCACCTTTATTGTCCTGTCCTATTTGTTACTTGATTGAAGTGGCTCTCAAATGCTAATTTCGAGTCCATCCAGATTCCCAAGTCAGAGACTTCTGCTTTAGAGTTAATTGGAGAGTTATTTATTGAATAAATAAAATTTATAGTTTTTCTTTGCCTTGAAAAAGTAATCTTATGGCATTTGTTAATATTAAGTGACATTTTGTTTAAAGTACACCAATCAAAAAACGATTGAAGATCCCCTGCAGAAGAACAGCATCATTCAAAGACTCAATGCTTCTAAAGAGTTTTACATCATCTGCGAACATCAAAACACTGCAATTTTTTAGATAGTCTACCAAATCAATTAAGAAAAGGCAAAACAAATCAGGGCCACAATGGGAACCCTGTGGTATCCCTGACGACACACATATTTCCTCCGATAATGAGCCTCCAAGATTGACCACCTGAGTTCTTCCTCCAACAAACTCCGATATTCATTGAAGAAGAGGGTTAACAATACCTAGAGCCTTTAGTTTTTCTAAGAGGACCCCATGATTGACTCGATCAAAAGCTTTAGAGAAATCTGTATAAATCGAGTCAACCTGAGATCCCCTCTCCAAACTATTGTATATGTGATTAACATATAAAACCAAATTCCCATCAGCTGATCTTCCCTGCACAAATCCAAATTTTTCCAGATTAAAAACAGTTCTAAAATTCTATGCTATTTTCCTACCAACAAGACAATCCAGTAATTTTGGTAACTCTGATTGGTTACAAACCGCTCGATAGTTGGTCATATCACTTCTATTTTGAGATTTAAAAATCAGTTTTAAAAAGCTTTTCTTCCAAGGGGCCGGAAAACAACCCGAACAACTGTACGCAAACATTGTTTAAGAAAAATTGCTGGGATACCGTCTAGTCCAGAACATATCCTATTCTTAGAGGAAACAATAACATCATATACTTCTGTTACTGACAATGATACAGCACTTAAACAATTTGAATTTTCAAAATTAAAAGAAGGTACAGTATTAAGTTGTTCATCTGAGTATACCAAAGAAAAGCACTCAACAAACATATTTGCAGTGTCATTAGCATTCAAGCTAACCTGGCCATTATAGGTCATTCTAGAAGGAATATTAAATGTCCCTCTTTTACTTTGGATCCGCATAAAGGTTGCTCTCCACTCTATTGATGTACTGTTCATAACAAGCATCTCTCAAAACTTCACACTGATGTCTTAAGGACATAAAATGCTCATAGTGAGTTATCTATCATTTACCTAGGATCCTTCTGTGGGACAGAATTCTTTCCGTAAGGTAGAATTTCACGCTGACCTAGCTAATCCCGTCGTCAGTTAGCCGTACCGAGGCACTTTATTTTTGCCATGGTGATGCAACCACATGGAGGCGAGATACTTACAAGGAGCGCCAGTGTCTACAACTCGACCAGCATCAAAAATGTCTAAATTACAGTATATTTTTTATTATTGTATATCATTTTTATTAATGGATTTGTAGCTAGGCAACTCTAGGTAGTTTGCCTAAATTGCCGTGTATTACTTACCGTTTACCGTTTTACTTGATGAATATATAATCAAAAGACTGTCGGTCAATTGCCTTAATTACCTTATATAGCTTATAGTTATACATATATCACTTTAATCAATGATTGTAGGTCATTTGCCTTAATTATTGTATGGTTCTTACCGTGATATTATCACAGAAAATATGGGCGCCTCCATCACCTGTCACAGGGAATATTGGCTTGAGGTGGTCCTCTGTGCTCTTTCAGGTTGTCTAGCCCAGATGGTGATGATAAGAGGATAATGTACGTCTATTGATGATCAAGTTTAATACAAATTAATTGGATTTGGAGCAAATGTAAATCTATTGATCAGGTTTCATATAAAATATCAAAAGGATGTGAAAAGCACGACTATTATCTGTAGGCAAAATAAAACTGCTAAGGTCGTGAATATCTGACATCCCGTTTATAGGTATATTCTTTTATTTAGCTCAGGGATGTACGTCTTGTGCATACGGGCCTGGCTAGCCCGAGTTGCCCTAGCCGAAGCACTTCATGTTTCTACTAATCTTTGAAGGGCTTCCTATACTACTCGTCTCTTTCCTATCGGTCACTCTAACCTTTTTCTTCCTAAGTTGGAGTGGTAGAGAAACTTTTTATCGACTGAGGCAGCACCACCCCATGTCTCACTGAAAAGATTGGTTATAATCTTTCCAGATGTTTCCAGTTCTGAGGCATGACGCGGTTTTCCTCCTTCTTCCTTACACCTCTTAAAGATACTGATACTGATGATGATAATGATGGATTCACCCAGTACAAAATATTCCGGAGGAAAAATACCCTCCCATTCGGATCTGCGGGTGGAGGGTGTACGGGGTGGATTCACATCGAAGAAAAACTACTTAAGAATTGACTTCAGCAACATCAGAGGTCTTAATGCCAACATTAATTCTGTCCATCACCATCTCCAGACAGAAAAACCTAGTATTATGGGATTAACGGAAACCCAACTCAGCTCGTCTACGGACACTGTCCATATGCTTTGCCCCAATTACGAACTTCACACCAAGTTCCGATTTAAACGAGGTTTTACCGCTTACGTCCGCAGTAACTTCTCATGTCAACAAGAAGAGAGTTTGGAATCAGCAACTTTTGATGTTCTTTGGCTCAAGCTGTCACTAAAGGATGCTACTAAATTTATCTGCATCCTTTATCTTTCTTCAAATTAGCCCAATTATAAAGAACCCTTCTCTCACTAACGTTCGACAAACTTCAAACCACCCACCCAGATGCTGAAATAACATTCGTGGAGGAGTTTAATGTTCACAACATCCCTTGGCTAAACTTTTCTTCCCGAACGGATGATATGGGCAGAAAAGCTGAGGCTTTTGCAATGACCTGCGGCCTGGCTCAACTTGTGGATGAGTCAACACGGATACCGGACGTTGGACACCATCAGGCTTACCTACTGGATTTGTTCAGATGGTTTTGTTTGTACGGAATTCAGCCCTGAAAAATCACGGAAAGTCTCGAGTCGTTGCTCTTGACATCTCCAAAGCCCTCGACCCGGTGTGACATTAATCACTCCTGGACAAACCCGCAACTTATGGCTTTCCACCGCACAGTGGCATCGAGGGCAACGAACGGGCCGATGAATTGGCCAGACAAGGCTCAATGAGCCACCTCGTCGGTCCAGAACCTGGTCTGGGCTTAAGTAAATGGCAAATCTCTCAGGAACTAAATAACTGGGCCTGGAGTAAGACAAAGCACAATTGGAGAGGAAAAGAAGGATGCAGACAAGCCAAGGAAATGATTCTAAATCTTGACGGATCCAGAGCAAGGCGACTGCTAAAAAAGAGCCGAGAGGACATCAGGAACTTGGTAGGTATTCTGACTGGGCATGGAAGCCTAAACAGACATCTGCACCTTATCGGCGTGAGGGACAGCCCACTCTGCCTGAACTGCGGGACAGGGGAGGAGTCCTCATACCACTATATAGGAATTTGTGATAGGTGGAGTCGCCTAAGGAGGAAGATACTGGGAGCTCCAACACTTGCTCGGGAAGATCTAAAGGATCTGGACTGGGAGGACGTCCTCACCTTTATCAAGGTGACGGGCCGTTTCAGTGCGGGCCGGCTGTTGGAAGTAGCCAGGTAGGGGAGGGCGGATCGGGGATGGTGAAAAGGGACTTATAGGCCTACTTACCGGGCTTCGGCCTCCCACCCTTACTACTACTACTACTACTACTACTACTACTACTACTACTACTACTATGGCTTTTCACCGGCTCTGCGTACACTATTGTCTAGGTTTTGGATAAAAGGAGTATTTAGGTCGCCATCGATGGTGTCTCGTCCGAGGCATTTGACATCAATGCTAGTGTTCCGCAGGGTTCGGTTTTGTCTCCAACTTTGTTCCTGCTGCACATAAATGTCCTACTAAAGCTTACTGAAACCCCTTTTACAGCTATGCAGACGATAGCAGTCTTGTATCATCCTTTTCTTCTTATCATCGGCCACTCTGGGACAACTAAGACGACAACAGACTGACTCAATCAATAGAGTCTTTAACACAATTCTTGAATGGGGATCAAACAATCTTGTAACCTTCAATGCCAAAAAGACACAGACTGCTGTGTTCTCGCGGAGAAAAACTAAGAGAAACTACCTTGACATCATCATGGAGGGGGAAATCCTTTCTCCATCCTCCAATCTTTCGCTTTTTAAAATAACCGCAAGCGCTAACTTTTCATGGGATGATCAATGTCCGAGGTTTCGCCAAGTGTGCCTCTCAAAAACTGGGTGTACTTTTCCGTGCCAAAAAATACTTCAGCTCCCATCAGCTGCCTACAGTCTATAAAGCGCAAATCAGACCTACTGGAGTTCTGCTCCCACACATACCCTAGTGCTCTTAGACTCCATCCAGAACCGAGCTGTTAGACTAATTAACGACGACACATTGACTCGTTCCCTTCACACCTTGGAACATAGGCGGACGTTCTCTCCCTTTTTTACCGATATTATCACAGAAGGTATTCGACCGAACTGACGACTCTGATTCCCTCCAGTGCCAGCTTTGTTCGTTCCACATGACGAGCTAGAAGCTCTCATCCATATGCTTTTTAACAGAGCACACCCAGAACCAGCCTCTACCAAAATTTTTACTTGTGGCGAGCATCTAGAACTCTTTACCAACCGAATTGTTCCCTGTTGGCTACAGTCTAAGCATCTTTAAGAAAAGAGTCTATCGGTATCTTTCCTCCTCGCCGTTTCCTACTTGCAGCGCCCATTAGAGTATTATAAGCAACACCTTTGCAAGTGGACTGAAAAAAAAGACGCGACCTATTCGATTTTCGTGAGGCAATTTGAGGTTTCCTTAAGGGTAATTTGATGTTTTCCTTGAAAGTACTTTTAAGTTACGTTGGATTTAAGGTATTTACTTTGTTTACTTTCTATTGCCGTATTTAATTAAGTGATTTTGTTATTTTTAACTGGCTAGTTTATTGCGGTATTTCCCGGAAAGGTACAAAATGTCAAAGATTTTAGCCCCTCGGGGTCTTTCCCGTAAAGGTACAAAATAGCTCTTATGAACACCTCAGGACCTTTCCCGTAAAGGTACAACATAGCTCTAGATGAACGGTAAGGTAAACTTATTGCCAGTAAGCGTTTACCCTAATGATACTACGATTTGGACCAAGTTGTCGTTTACTCGGTTTGCACTTTTAAGTTTAAATTTTAGACTGAGTGCTCTTTTATATACTAGAATCTTATAGTTAACACATTCCCCCTCCCTACAAGCAATGGCCTCCAATGCTGAAAAGTATCTTTTAGAATAAAAAGTTGAAAATTCCTCATTAATGAAGATAAAAAGATATCTCTAATAAATAAAGCTTTTCACCGAATTCTCAAAAATTCTTTTAAGTTTTCAAAACTCCTTTCTAATTAGTATCAAAAGAAGAGAGCCTTCCTAAGTATTAACGAGTGGTCCTCAATGTTCTAATAATCATATTGCTCCTTACATGATTAGATATAGGTTATATTTAAAAGTATTTAGGCTTGGTCCTGCCTATAGCTTAGTTCGGTTCTAGATTCCAACCAATGGTTCCTCGCTAACCCCTACTTTATTCAGAATTTTTGCTGTGGGTCTCCATTTGGCTGCTATCAGGGCTGTTTGCTCCATGTACATGAAATAAAGATGTGTAATCAATACTGAAAACTAATTCACTATTTTTTCATATTTTATCGTCAGTTCCGGACGTCTCAATCATTGATAATTTTTTTCTAAAAAAAATTGGTGGCGCCCTGCCAAGACATAAACCTACGCCTTTTAAAAAAATTAATCCGCTGAGTAAACCTAGAATATGGACCACCTAATGAGCAATTAGCAAATAAGCTGGTTACAATATTTGATATAAAAATGCCTCTATCACTTTTAAAAACTGTGCCATTCCGACGCTATAAACATTTCAGACATAATGCCATAAAAAACAATGTTTCATCTATTCAAACCCTACATGCTGAAATCATATTGTTTTGTGGCGAATTTTCACTTACGGCCAATCGCCATTCGGTGAGTTGACATCGATCCATGCGTAGATCCATATAATTCTGCGACCCCCCCTCCCCCCTTCTCCTCCTAAATATCTGTCAAATCTTGGAATTCCATAATGTGCAACCCCGTGAATCTATGCACGAAACAGCCTACACATTACACAGTTGGATATAAATTAGAAGTACAGAGAATGAGGGAAAGGGGGGCATGAAAAAAGCGTTCATTGGAGTTAAGACGTTATACATATTGATGTACCAATTGGATTCGTGGCGATTACTCGATAAAGAGAGCCCCTCGGGGAAATGCCTGTACTGTTGGGCTTGGGGTTGAGTCGCAGGGGCGTATCTTACTTGAAACGGTATTATTTTTAAGAATATTATTATTTGCTAACGATAATGTATGTACATGGAACTCGAATTTATGGAAGTTCCAGAATCAAAGTAAATTGCAGAACAATTCAAGCGGACCAAACGAACTTTTAGGTTAATTTTGAAGTCGAAACATGCTGTTTAGTTGGATCTTTTTTTGGTTTGAAATAGCTTGGAGTGACCAGATCACAGATGAGAAATTTGTTTTAAAAGGCACTGTTTGTTGAATGAGATATTCTTAGCGAGAAAAATGCTGCCTTATTAATAGTGGACGGGCACTCAAGTCACAAGGGCCTTAATGTTATAATTATGCTAATGGATGCGGTGCGGCTCAAATTAATTGGATCTTAATATTTCTAAGGGCCGCTAGATCAATCGCTAGGTAAAGTCATTGTTAATACATAGACAAATAAAATTGATAAATCTTTATAAATAATATCAAACCCACATTATCTTCTTGGTAGAAACTCCCAGATACTCCCAAACGCAGTGTGGCAACACCGGAATTTGTTCCATTTCAAGGCTTTTTGAGGTTACGAACATGAACAAAATTATTAAAAAAAAATAATATTGATCTTGATATATGAATCCCTTTATAATCTGTGTGTATATGTTAAGTTTAGTAATAAGCCATGATGTGTGATAAAAAACAAAGGGCCAATTTTGCTTTATTTCTATAATTTCTTCAACTTCTGGTAAATATAGAAATCTGTTTTTTCACCAACCAGATAGCTTCAGAAACACGTCTTACCACTGTAGATACTGTAGTCTCATATATCTCTGCAAAGTCCCCTATTACCTTCAAATAGCTTCCAAAAGAAAAGTATCTCAAGGCGAATAGAAGTTGTTGTTTTGGAGTTAGTACATGATTTCAAAAAAATGTATGAATGGGTAAATAGAAAATAACATAAAACTGTATTTATGTGGAGAGATATGCAAATAATATGCCACCAAGTACTGAAATGATCTACATTAAATTTGTAATTTAATGAAGTTACCTCTTTGTAGGAAAGCGAATGAATTCTTCAATTTGCTCTAACAGGAACGTTGTTGCGAGTTTGCTTAGCCTAAACCTACATCTAAGTTCTTCATCATCCCAATAGTTGAAATGGTCAGGCCTCTCTCTTACTGTATATACTTTATGAAGAACTAAGTCAAAATATTCTTCTGGTCATTGTCACTATCTTCAGAAAATAACTCGACATCTATTTCCCCCATTTTTATACAGCATGAAACATATTGTATTTATTTTATATATTATATAGCAGAATGGTGGAAGTGCAAATAGAAATACTTTTTTTTCAACAAAATTTAAGGTTAATTTTTGATTTTAATCTATCTGTTAATGGGTTATCTACTACTTTCAGTACCAGTTCACTTATCTTGCTGCTAGGGCATTTTTATCTCCTTGCTAGTGTTACCAAGATATTGAAATAACAAACTTTTAGGATAAATTTGCCAAACACTTTAACAAGCGATTGATCTAGCGGCCCTAAAGGTTATGAAATAAATTTTTCTATATTGACTGAAACGGTGAGATTTCCTTACAAAATTAATGACACACCAATTAGGATAGTGGCAAGTATTCGGAACTTGGGAGTGAAGCTTGAAAACATGATGTGATTTGATGCCCATATGAACAATATGGCATCAAATGTTATCAGATTTCTGGGCTTTGTATGTACGTCCACGCGATGGATGGTTCGATCTGTATGAGAACACTCATCGGTTGTCTTGTCATTTCAATATTACTCGGTTGGCTCAGACTGAGTACACTTATGATTGGATTGGGGTATTTGTTTCTTTTACAAACTCTTGAGAGGGTTTATTGACTGCCCAGATCCCTTGGGTCTCATTTCATTGTGTGTAAAGAAGAGGAGGACGAGAGGTTCTTAGTTGTTTTACGTGCTTTTTTACAGTTCTAATCATAGACCTTTTTGATTCTCATTTTAGCTCAGCATTTAAGAAAAACACGTTACCTTGACTTAACTAGGATAGTTCTTAGATACGAATATTAGCGTTTTTTTAAGAGGTTGAATATATGATATTTAATAAATTAATATTGTACCGTAGAAAAAAAATTGATAAATAATAGTGACAAGTAAAAAGCATATTTTATCTCCCTCTAGCACTCGATTACTTCTACCCACAAATAATCCGACCTCTCACTCAGAAATATAATTAGACTGAACCGATCTCCGTCACTGCATTTGGCCCACCCCGGCCATTCGCAGTCTCCCTGCGGAAAATCTATTACACGGGCTACTATTATTGCCCCGTTGAGTTCATTGAAATATGGGGAAAGAGCCCGAGGGGCACGGGGCCGCCAAATGATTAATAGTTCAACCCCTGCCCGATAATCGGGTTCATTACAATTATAATATAAACATGTTAATCAATTACATTCACGCCTTGACTAATGAATTTTCCCGTATTTGTTTTGTTTGACTGGCATGATATTTTAGTTATTTCTACTTCTTGGGAATAAATATGTCGGGGAACAAGTTTATATTCCATGGAAGCGTGGATAGCTCGATGGGTGAGAGCGTGCTTGGGAATATAATATGCTGTTCAACATGCCCATTGCTAAAAATCAATAAAAAATCATCCAAATAAACAGGTTAATGTATATTCATATAAAACACATAAATCATTTCCGGTCTCGCGAGATTCGAACCCAGAATTCGCGTTTTTCCGCTCGGTGGAAATTACAGGTGTTTCCGAAATCGACAAACAACTTATCTGGCCCGGACATCGAAAGCCTTTTACATTAATTCGGATTGCGCGACGTAATTTTAATTCGGCTCATTACCGGCACCCTTAATTAATAAACCCTTAATTAATAAATCCGGATTAGACGGCGATATTTCATGTCGTCCGAAGTACGCCGTTGGGAGATGGAAAGGGGTTGGCCTTCGGTATTGTGTTTGCTCGAAATGTGCTTGGTTTTATGTTCGATAATAACTTTGATAATTTAAATTAAAAATAAGTCGATTTTTACTACCTGTTTTCACTATATATCTTTAAATTACGAAAATGGCGAAAAATATATAAGTTTTCCTTTAGTTAATCTGGATTTTCAGTTGTGAAAAAATAGTTCAAAACTGTAGACCCTCAAAAAATCGCGATTTAAAAAAATAACTAAATACGAAAGGAATCTGCGGTGTTCGCTGTTCAACAGAGCAGAAATGACTCTATAAATCTTGAAATTACCAGAGTTTTACAGCATAATTTATGGCTCTTATAGGCGCTCAAATTTGAGTTAAAAATTGTAAAAAACCGTACTAACTTTTATAAAAAAATCATATTTCGAAAACTACCCATTTTTGTGGAAAACTGTGATCATTTTCGAATTCAGTAGCTTTGAAAGTATAAGTTCTCGTTCGACAAGCTTTGTCTCCCACTCAGAGATCGATTAACCATAGGGCTAAATAGGCAAAAGCCAGGGGTGAAAAATCTCTGTAAATCATAAAATATTTTAGACCAAAAAAAAAAGATACAGCAGCTCTGATTCTGTGGCCGAAAACGAACAAAAAGGTGTGGCCGGTTGAAGAAAGCAAATTTATTGAAATACCACCATCGCTATGGAACTGTACGTCTTGTTAAGCTATTAATTGAAGCAATAGCTTAGCTGAAGTCCAACAATAATATAGAAATACTTGCTTATGCTTAAAGTGCTGCGTTACCAAGCTGTTTGTAAAGTCATTATTATTAAAGGCTTTATAAGTATTTGCTACGAACATCTGGGAACTGGTAATGATATATTCCGAAGCAAAAAAATGTTCCTAGAACTGAGACGAAAAGTTGATCTCACAAACAGTGAGTCTTGCCAAATCTGCCATGGTTCGTTCCTATGCTGTTGATGGTCGACTAAAGTCTGCGTGGCAGGTCAAGGCCCGGGGATTTTCGGTTATGCAGGGCATATGATGATTCAGAGGGGATGAGTTGTCCATCCAATATTGCGTCCAAGATTTAGTCAGGTTGAAATCTTCATCATAGACCACTCGGGCTCTCTTCATGGCAGAGTTTCGTGTTCGGAGTCTGCTCACTTCTAAGTCGTCAGAGTCAGCGTTTATTGGGAGTTGCCTCTGTTATTTTCCTGAAATGATGAGCGTGCTGTCTACGTACATTCTCCGGCGATATGTGACTGAGCACTCAGCAGATGGGGTGGGTTTGATTGTACCAGATATGATGCACATCGTGTTATTTAATTGCACATCTATTAGATGTGTATGGCATGGATGGCTGATGCTCTCAGCGTTGCAGCTGATGATCCCCATGAGGTTCCGCATAATTTCTGTAGAATGATTCTCGTTTTCAGTTTTCCTGCGATTTTTCATAAATGTTCTTTAAACGATAACGTTCTATCGAGTGTTACCCCTAAATACTTTGGGTATTTGCTATGAGAGAGTTGGCGGCCCTTAAGTTAGACATTGAGATTCTTTGCTGCCATTCAGTTGTTAAGATGGAAACTGAACGTTTCAGTTTTTGCTACGCTGGGCTGGAGTCTCCATTTTCGGAAATAACGGGCCATTGTCACCAAGTCGCATGTAAGGGTATCCTCTATTGTTTCAAATGATTTATGTCTTATGGCGATTGCCCAGTCATCCGCATAGCCAAACCTTTTTTGATTGGGTTTTAGGTAGATCAGCGATATAGAGCTTAAATAGCAGCGGAGCCCGTTATTCAGTAGTGTTTTCTTGCTTCTATTTTGCCCCAAAATAACTTTGAATGACCTATCGGTTAACATTGCTTCAACCAGTCCCGCTATTGTCTTACAGGGTATCGTCCTGAGTAGCTTATATCTCAGTCCCTGCCTCCAGACGGTGTCGTAGGCCGCAGTCAAGTCGATAAATCCTACTGAGGTATCTACTTGTTTCTGGAAGCCGGCCTCGATGTGTGTAGAAAGCGTGAGCACCTGGTCCGTGCAGCTGCGGCCCGGGCGGACAGGAATGGTTTCTAATATTCTTTGACTGATTCTGTTGCAGACAAGCATTTCTAAGAGCTTGTACATTACGCTTAACAGTGCAATAGGGTGGTAACTTTAGGGTAGATTTGCTGGTTTGCTCAGTTTCAGTAAAGCGATGATTTTGCTTGCTTGGGATTTTAGCTGACTGTAGAATATTAGAGAAAAATTTAGCTAACCACGTTCTTGCATATTTGCCACAATGGGTCAGAAATTCTGGGTGTATCCCATCGAATCCCGGATGATTTCGTCCACAGAGAAATGCGAGTGAACTGAGTATCAGGCGAGGAGGCATGTTTGAGGGCTTTTAGTTCTCGCTTTATCATCCTATTATGTTCGTTATCTTTTGGAGCTTTAGAGGTAGATACAATGTGTATTTTCACGAGCAGGTGCATTGCTATTGCCTAATTTACGTAACAGAGAACATGCTTTTCTGCTGGATTTTTGAAGATTCAATCCCTCAACAGCTCATCTGCAATCGCTGGGTCTTCGCTTTCTAAGAACTTCCTATACAGACCTTCACTAACTTCATTCCACCCCGGCTTGCGAAAACCTCTGGGAATGTGCTTCTTGGCCGTACTAATTACAGCACCAACAAATCTCTCATAGCTGCTGGAGACAAAAGGTATCCGTCCCACGCATTTGTCCAAATCTTCCGAAAAACCGCTTCAATTTGCTTTCTGAAAGTTCCACCTCGAACGAGGAACATAGATCATCAATGGGATAGTTATCCCAATTTCAATAAGTGCTGGGCGATGTTGGTCGTGCAACGTCTGATAATATTCTTCGCGATGTCTTCAAATGGCGATTTTGTTCGTCAGCTGTTACGAAGCAAAGGTCGGGGTTATATTCGCCATCCCAAGCTGCCGATCTAACCTATCCTTTTTCTTTAGCATCGAAGATGAGGTTTTCTTCGGCCCAATGAGTTAGTATTTCACCGTTTTGATCATTGTCCCTGTACCGCCACTGTGCATGTTGGCTGTTAAAGCCACCCAAATATATACCCGGATAGGGAACGGAGTGGATGGTGTGTGGTGGCCAGGTGATGCTGAGTGGCTTATATATGTTATTTATAGTTATTTTCCCTACTTCAATTTTTTCTTCGTGGATGTTGTTCTCTGTAGATGTGGAGAATAAGTGAGCAGTTTCGATATGGGTTTTCACATAGGTGGCTGTTCCATATGTGTGGTGGTATGTTGCCCCTATCAAATCCCTAATCTGCATCTGCTCCGCGCTACTACCGACATGAGTTTCCTGTATGACAACTACGTAGACGTTTTCATCTGTTATAATCTTTTGTAGGCATTGGCATTTAGTACGACTAATGCCTTCGATATTCAGTTGACAAATTCGGATACTAGGTCTGAGATTTCTGGTCACAAGGTTCTTAGAAGAACCATTTGTTCGTTCTGGAATATCCGATTGCTTTGGTACTTGATTGCTTTTGTGTACGTGGCCAGGAGATCCAATGCATTGTCTGGCTGCCAGTATTTTGTAGCTTGTTTAGCCGCCACAAACTGTGACGTTTCCCAATGTGCACCACAAGGAGGCCAATCTACTTTGCACCCCTCCTGATGAGAGTAAGGGCCCAGAAATCGCGGTCGCAGAAGGGCACTCTGGCGAGATAGTAAAGCATAACTTTTGTTTCGTCATGTATGGTCGACTCTTGCACTAG